>JAYESA010000008.1:59734788-59976284 GCA_036927795.1 Iris macrosiphon
AAAAAATTAAAATAAATTAACTCAGTTGTCGATATGTATCAAAATTTTAAAATATTCCAAATTTCTATCCTTAAAATTTGTTAAAGTATTCTTTTATTTAAAATAGTAAATTTATTATTGGTGCATTAAATATTTTGTAAAAAAAAATTACCAAAAGTAAAATTTGGAGGTCGAAATATCGTTTTTTGCGATTCTAAAAATTTGGGAAGTCTGTCAAATGGTGAAACGGTTTATCCCGAAATACTTTTCCATACGATCTTTTTGGCACAAACTGGACCTTGTTTCGATCTCCCAGTCAAAAGTTATGATACATTAAAGTTTTATATTTTATATTTTTGCCTGTAATATGTACGTCTTACTTCGGATGACAATTCTCTCTACACGAATTGTGTTAGTCTCGTCGAAAACATACAACTCGACCTATTGTGTGACGAAAAATGATTTGAAAATAAATAGTTATGGCAGTTCGAAGTCTGGTCGACGGCAGACGTAATATTCGTACGGTAGATTTTTTTTTTTTTTTGGTTCAATGATAACATATTTTATTTTGGATGTTAAACTAAATAAAAAAATCAAAATCCAAAACTAACTAAATAGAAATAAACTAAAAAAAAATTCTGACAATTAAAATGTCCTCATTGTTTGTGGGACTGTCAAAATCCTGACAGTCCTAGTTTTATATAAAATTTTCAGTGGGTTAAAATTAGGACTGTCAAAATTTTGACAGTCCACATAGCTTGTAGGACTGTCAAAATTTTGACAGTCCTCATTGTTTGTGGGACTGTCAAAATCCTGACAGTCCTAGTTTATATAAAATTTTTAGTGGGTTAAAATTAGGACTGTCAAAATTTTGACAGTCCACATAGCTTGTGGGATTGTCAAAATTATGACAGTCCTAACAATTTGTAGGACTGTCAAAATTTTGACAGTCCTTCCAAGTGGTAGGACTGTAAAAAATTTGACAGTCCTGATTATAACAGTCCCGAGTGAATTGCTGATGGCAAACTTGTAATTTTTGATATATATGTTGATATAAAAATTTGGGCTAGTCCCAAGTAACTTTTTAGGATGACAAACTTGTAATTTTTGATAAATTTTCAATGGGATAGCCCCAAGTAAAATGTATAGTGCCCTTATAAATTCCCTACTCTTTTTATCTTCCATCCATTTTTTCATTCTTCCTACCAAACGGAGCCTAAGAGACTTTACTCTTCTCATGTAGTAAAAAAACTAAAAGACTATTTTTTTTCCAAGTAATATGAAATATGTGTGCACGTACTACTTACTATATAATAGAAAATTTTTAACTTCAGCGTGAAACTTTTTCAAATAGTTTTTAGTAATTGAATTATTTATTAAAGTTAGAAAAGACAGTTAGATAATTACAAAAATTATTTTTAATTTTTTTAAATAATTTTACATACATTTTAAAATAATATTATTTATATAAAATAATATTAATTTAATAATAAATTTAAAATAATTAAAGTAGAGATCATTCTGGTGTTTCTAATAAAAATATAAAATAATATCATAATTTTTACTACTATTATTTGTTTTTTTAATTGTATAAAATATGTGTAACGGACGTGAATATAGTATAATATAAGCACAGTAGTAGTATATAGAAACAAAGGAGGGAGGAGAACCACTTTATTTCTTTCTGTGCCTCTCTCTCTCTCTCTCTCTCTCTCATCCCTACAGCTTTTGCTAAAGCTGGGCTGGTTGGTGGAACATCGACCTGAAGCTTGAATGGTATGAGAAAAAGAATAAAAAAACCAATTTGAAGGTTTTTGTTTTTGCTTGCCACAGCTTTTGCTGCTGTTGATCTTTGCAAGGGTTCATTTTTCTGTGTTAAAAAAGTATTTTTTTGCATAATATGTTTAGCTTTGCTCTAAAGATCCAATCTTTGTGTAAAAGTTTGGATCTTTTCTACATATATGAATAGGTGTTTGATCTGTTCGCTCTACATGGTTTTTTTGTTTCTCTTTTTGCTCTCTAAATACAAATCGTGTGAAATAAATAGAACTGCTATGATCAGATCTAAGATCCAATTACTTTAATTTGATATATTTCATTTGTAGGGTTTTTGCTAGGGGATCTAAAGACCTAACTTAGACCTAATTTACTTAATTTTCAGGTTCTAATTTTGGATATTGGATGCTCTATTTTCTGGTTTAATCTTTGCCCCTTCTTTTTCTTGTGTTAGTGCTTGGAAATCCATTTCCTCTGTTGTATAATAGACTGAACAGTTTGATCATCTATTGGTTCCTTCATCCTTAATTTAATTGGGAATGAATATTGTTGTTTCCTCTATTGAGCTCATGAAATGTTTAATTGTTTAATGCCCTCTTGTACATTTTTTGTTAAATCAATTGACGAATTCATGTTTAATATTTTCTCATTTACAAATCATAGCGTAAAAGTCCTCGCTCGGTCGGACTAGGGAAACTTTAGTAGACAGTTATTTCTTGATTGATTAGAAAGGTGATTCTTATTTTGAGAGAAGACTCCTACTGCTCCTTAAATTCATTTGGTTCTTTGAATTTGACTTGCTACTTGTCATGAAGTTGTAAAAAGTAAGTCTTCCCTCTAACCGTGAATCCTTCAATGGCAGGTGTTATCCTAATTTCCAGTACTGTCTCAGTGAACTATCGACCTGATCTGTATCCGATACAAATGATGGCTGGGTTAACAATGGAAGGCATGGGATATACTCGAGACCTTGATCATAGCCAATTTGTGCCCAATTTCTATGACAAGACTACAACTTATGCTTCTCTCCAACAGTCTGCTGCATCCCATTTACCCCTTGAACAATCGACCACCATTGATCCTATGACGGACAAAGATGTGGTGGACCCTGTGCCGGAGAGCTTTCACGATGCCCTCCCCGACGATGAAGATAGTGATGAAGAAATGGATGTTGAAGAACTGGAGCGACGCATGTGGCGTGACCGAATGAGGCTAAAACGCTTAAAGGAACAGCAACAGCAGCAGCAGCAGCACCAACTTGCCCAGAGCTCCGAGCCAGTTGATGCCCTGAAGCGACGCCAGTCCCAAGAACAAGCCCGTCGTAAGAAAATGTCGCGGGCACAGGATGGGATTCTGAAGTACATGCTTAAGATGATGGAGGTCTGCAAGGCACAGGGCTTCGTCTATGGAATAATCCCGGAGAAGGGAAAGCCTGTAAGTGGAGCCTCTGACAACCTCAGAGGCTGGTGGAAGGAGAAGGTCCGATTTGACCGCAATGGTCCTGCTGCTATAGAAAAGTACCAGGCTGATAATGGAATCCCAGGGCCAACTGATGAGCTGAGTTCTGGTCTTGTGAGTCCCCATTCGCTGCAAGAGCTTCAAGATACAACACTCGGTTCACTCCTTTCAGCTCTCATGCAGCACTGTGATCCACCACAGCGGAGGTTCCCTCTGGAGAAAGGGGTACCTCCTCCATGGTGGCCTAATGGGAAAGAGGAGTGGTGGGGACAGTTGGGCTTCCCGAAAGATCAGAAGCCGCCACCTTATAAGAAGCCACATGATCTCAAGAAAGCGTGGAAGGTTGGAGTCTTGACTGCCGTTATTAAGCACATGTCTCCTGATATTGAGAAGATCAGAAGGCTCGTGAGACAATCGAAGTGCCTACAGGACAAAATGACGGCAAAGGAGAGTGCAATGTGGTTGGCTGTTGTCAAGCAAGAGGAGGAAAGATACCGTGAATTCAACCCGGATGCTTGCCCTCCATCTTCTGGGTGCCAAAGCCTTGGAACCATCTCTTTTGGCGGCAGCTGCAGCGAGTATGATGTTGAAGGTACCGATGATGCCAAGAGTGATGACGAGGTGCTGAACCAATTAAAGGTTGCTGATGGCACTTCTTCCAATTTGATGCTGCCTACAATGAAGGAAGAGAATGCTGTAGAGTTTATCAAGAAGAGGGCTGCTGCTTCTGCACCTGAGATGGCGATGAACCAATGCATATATAACTGCAAGAACGCGGACTGCCCTCACAGCAACTTTGGATTTGGGTTTGGTGACAGGAGTGCAAGGAATAACCATCAGTTCTTATGCAAGTATCAGAACTGTCCTCCCCCAACTTTTGCTGCGACAGCAGGTTTTCAGATGAATGAGAACAAGCCAGCAGTGATCTCGTACAGCCAGCCAAAGCCAGCACCGCATATTGGTGGCTCACAGACTTCTCTTGGCTCCAGCGGCAATCCTATAAATATCTCTAGTCTCCACAGCTTTGGGATTGCAGCTGATGATCAGAAGTCCATTGATGAACTCATGAATTTATACGATAATAATATGAGTTCAAATGGTAATCTGAACAAAGGAGGGTTGAGTATTGTGGAGGAACAAAAACCTAGCCAGCAGAGGTTTCTGGCGGAGGGAAATGACGACGTCTTTGGGCAAGTGATAGGAATGGGTAGCAACATCTTTGATGAAGTCAATGGCTCAGTCCAGCCGCAGGAGTTCTACTCCTTCAGTGAGGATGTTGGCAACGGAGAACCCATGTATCCTAACCAAACCAGCAACATAAACTCTGCCTTCAGATTCGGGTCTCCTTTCGACATGCCTGCCATGAATTTCGCTGATGCAGTTCCGAGAGGGATGGGGGAGCAACTGATGCAGAACCAGAACAGCACTAGCTGGTTCTTCTAGGAGGGGGCAGGTACTGAACGTCTCCGTTGAATCCTTTCAAACTTTGGTTCAGGTGATGTTCATTCAGTCTTTTCTCATGTTTAGTAATAGTTTTTTTAGCTCTCCCCTCCTTACCAAAAAGAGGAAAAGAAAAAAAAAACTTCGTATTCGGATGTACTTTGGAACTTAGTTGCCTGAAAAAATGGTCCTGGGAGAGGGGCATTCATCAGACTTTGTCAAATTATATAGGATATTAAGTTTGCAACCGATGCGGGTGTTGTACAAGAAGATTGTTGAATGATCAACTAGTATGGTGAAATCCCCGCACCGATATGTTCATAAACATTTGGTGAACTTGTTGCAGTTAGTTTGATATGTAAATTTGCTGTTGTTTCGGTTCATGTGGTCCAATTGCTTCACTGGGTTATCCAATGTGTGATCACTGATGTTTTGTATGATGGGTACTCCCAATGATTGTGTGCTCATGTGAAATTGATCGATGGTTGAATATCCTGACTGGTTATAAAACTCAAAATCTTCAGTAGTTTCACACGAGGACCTGGCAATTGTGCAAGTCAGTAGTAGTATGCTGAATCTTTAGTGTCACTGGCTTCTGGCTGCGCGATAATTCTGTAAGTTTGTAACTCAATTTTCTTTTACATTAGTGTTTTTATTCATTCAATTCCTAGGTCAAGGCGTGGGATTGCCCTTGGGCTTGTCTTTTCTCAGATCCAAACAGACCTAGTCCTGGTTAATCTTCTTCCTTCCTGGTGGGTTGTAGCATCAAATATACATCACTTTTGCACTTCTGCTAAAGCGAGTTTGGTTAGTATCTTAACCTACCATCCTCTACCCCATTCTTATCTTCGTGTTGGTTATGTGGGTGTTTGTTTCTAGAGTCCATTTTTTGTTCGCTCGAGTTGCGACGTGTTATTTTTATCTAAACTAAAATCACTTTGTGAGTGATTTGTTGAACATTCACACTAATATTGACTAGTAATTTGATACATGACAACCTCTTATACTATTTTTGGTTGGTGGGTGAACAAAAATGGATTCTTTGTTTCTGTAATAGGCGAAGGCAAGGAGAAGAAAATATCGGTGTGATGATGCTGATGCTGATGCTGATTGTAGCTATCTATCTATTCACAGGACTAATGCCTCTAAAATATCTATTCACAGGACTAATGCCTACTTGCTTTGCTCCGTTTGCAAGTCGTCCAGAGAGAGACGCCGAATTTGACTTTGAAATACGTTCTCATGTTTGGCGGATGGAAAGTCCCTCTCACTTTTGTTTGGCACATGCCAATGAAAAGTTGACACAAAAACATGTTTAATTTGCGTTCTTTTTTAATGGGAAAGTTTGGCCATTGTTAGGCACCCGTCAAATGCTAGGTTTTATAGGGAAGGTCTGGTTCCAACCCAGACAACAAAAAGTAAAAAAAAATGGCCAGCTAAATTTTGAGAATCTATATAAACTTTCCAATAGTGAGAAGAGAGTGGGTGTGGTGTGTTTCTTTCAATAAGAATTTACCATTATTAGCAATCTAGGTAGTAACAAATTTTATTAGGATTGGCATTTGAATTTTTTTATTTATTTAGTCCATATCTCCCCGTTCATACAACTTTTGTTTGTTCTAAGTATTTTATTATTTAGTACACAATACATTGCAAACACGTACTCATATCTCTGTAAGCCACCGGACGGAACAAAAATAAATAAATAAATAAATAAATAAATAAAATATTCATATTTATGTTATGTTGGGTGGCCGTTGACAAACTTTAGGATTAGTACAGTATATTTATAGTTATCAGATAAATATGTATAGAATAAATATGACAGAGGTTTACTATTCTTGGTGTTTAATTTAGTTTGGTTGGCTCTTTGACCTCTTCTCAGACCACCACATTGTTGTGTATAGAAATTTGGACTATGTAATTTCTAACCAAATATAATTTCTTTGACGCAACCTTGTCATAAATAAATACTGTCCATTAGTCTCCAAGTTGCTACTCCCCAGATGTGACATACAGTTGTTAACAGTCCCCAACCTTATCCACATGGTTGAACAACCAGATTTTTCAACTCAGTTCTGAGCCCCACTATGAGCTAGCTGCAACCAGACTTAAATTGTGAGGCCAGCAAGATTTGGTCTGGATTTGAGCACAAGTAACCATCACTAGCATAGCTAGTTGGACAAAGGAAGGTTAGGGCTAGGTTGGATATTCATCGCCCTGGGCCACAGATCCAACCGGACTAGGCTCACCCCTTTCTATCTGGGTCGTGTGTCAGGACTGGACTTCAACTATTTTGGTCAAAATCCAATCCTACCCGACCGGTCAAATTTTGTCCGGTCGGTCTGGACCCTGCCGACCTCATACCTTGAGTACTATCCTAACGTTCATTTGGGGTTTCGTACAATTGCAGTGCCGATCAGTGCTGTAAGAATTCGGACCGGACCGACGATTGGACAGTATCTGACCGAATATTGTCAAAAAATTGGTCCGGTCTAACTTGATCCGGACCGACCTCATACTTTGAGTACTATCCTAACGTTCATTTCGGGTTTCGTACAATTGCAGCGCCGATCAGTGTTGTAAGAATCGGACCGGACCGACGATTGGACCCGTATCTGACCGAATTTTGTCAAAGAATCTGTCCGGTCTAACTTGATCCGGACCGACCTCATACCTTGAGTACCATCCTAACGTTCATTTGGGGTTTCATACAATTGCAGTGCCGATCAGTGTTGTAAGAATCGTACCAGACCGACGATTGGACCCGTATCTGACCGAACTTTGTCAAAAAATCTGTCCGGTCTAACTTGATCCGGACCGACCTCATACCTTGAGTACTATCCTAACGTTCATTTGGGGTTTCATACAATTGCAGTGCCGATCAATGTTGTAAGAATCGGACCGGACCGACGATTGGATCGTGCCGATCAGTGTTGTAAGAATCGGACCGGTCCGACGATTGGATCGTATATGATCGAATTTTGTCAAAAAATCGGTCCGCTTGAACCCAATTTTTTTTAAGAATCGACAGTTTTTTCAGAACCAAAATTTAACCGGTGAACCGTCCGAGCCGGTACACAATTGAACATGTCGATTCTGTTTTTTTTTTTTTTTTTAAAACTCAAAAAAGTTTATCATGAGATTTGGACCATTTGGTTCTTGGTTTGGTTTTGAGATACCTTACAATTGTAAAACAAAACGAAACCAAACATACTCAGAATCAAACCAACCTAAATTGAAAAATAAATGTGAATATCTTATATGTCTCTAAATGACCTATTTGAATTTCAGTTGAAACCGATTGAACTCCGGCCAGACTTTTACCAAACATTTTCGATTCAATTATAGTTCCGGCTTTTAAAACATTTGGTGCCAATCCAATGAGCGCTCCGGTAAAGGAAGTGTGAGCGAAATGGCAAACTAAAATATCTTTATTATATGATTAGCCAACAGAAACTTTTTCAATTGAAAGTTGAAAGAGGACGTTGACATGATAACTAAGGATGGTGCTTGCGTTTCTAATCCCAACGCCCAAACCCAAATATGATTGAGACAGGCTTCTCCGTTCTGCCAACCCATTGGGAGGAGATAGATAATCCACATGACATGGCTTTAGGATAGGAATATATGTACACATTATCTTTTTAGGAAAATATTTTTTGGGGATTACTTTCAGAAAATTTACTGTAGCAAAATAAATTTATATTAAATTTATGCAAACAAAATAAATTTGTAAAATTTTGAAAAAAATGCAGAGTCCGCCAACAGTGTTGGCGGAAAACACAACTGCTGTACATGTAGGCAAAAAAAAAAAAAAATTTATAGTGGGACCCACAAGCCAATTTCAGCCAACACTGTTGGCTGAAATTGGCCTCCCCAATTTCAACCAACTGTGTTGGCGGAAATTGGGCGTGGGGGCCCACTTGATTGGTTCGGTTCGGTTTGTTTGGTTGGATGGTTTGTTTGGTTGATTTGTTTTAATTAGTTATGTTTTTGTTTTATTTATTTAGTTTAGTTTTGTAATTAGATTTAAGAAAATTTATTTTAACGAAATAAAATTAAAATAAATTAATTGGAAATAAAAATTTAGAAATATTTTTTTCGTTTCCAAAGCATCAAAATTTGTATAAATTTCATCTAAAGACGTTTATATTTATAAATATTATATTTTTATCGTTAATTTTTTCGTCGTTAACAGACGTTAGAATAATAATAATAATAATAATAATAATAATAATAATAATAATAATCTACCGTAAAAATATTACATCTGCCGTCGAGCAGACTTTGAGCGGTCATAACTACTTGTTTTGAAATCGTTTTAAAATTTGTATGTTTTCGACGAGAGTAAAACAAATCGTGTAGAAAAAATTTTATCCGAAACAAGACGCACATGTTCCAGGCAAAAATTTAAAACTTTAAAGTATCATAACTTTTGACTGAAAGATCGAAACAAGCTCCAGTTTGTGCCAAAATGACCGTATCGAAAAGTACTACGGGATAAACCGTTTTACTGACTTCGAAAATTTTCAGAATCGCAAAAAAATGATCTTTCGACCTCCAAATTTTACTTTCGGTCATTTTTTTTTTCGAATATTTAAAATTTACTGTAGCGAAATTAATTTATATTGGGTGTGGGGCCCACGGATTTAAAACGATGTTTCGACCTCCAAAAAAAATTAGGACAAAATTTAAAAAGAATTTTTTTTAATTAATTGTTTTAAATCCGTAAGATAAATAGTGGACATAAAACATGTGCGAAAAAAATATTTGTAAATTTTCTTTTAAATTAATTTATTTTAATTTTATTTTGTTAAAATATATTTTCTTAAATTAAATTCCAAAACTAAACTAAATAAAAAAAAACTAAAATATAACTAATTAAAACAAACTAATAAAATAAACCAAACAAACCAAACCAAACCAACCAAACAAACCAAACCAAACCAACCAAACAAAACCCAACTACCTGCGGGCCCCACAAGGCAAAATTTTGCCAAGGGGCCCACTTTTGACCTTTTTGCCTACGTGTTTATTTTTTTGGGTTTTCCGCCAACACTGTTGGCGGACTCTGTCTTTATTTCAAAATTATCCAAACTTCTTTCGTCTGCATAAATTTATATAAATTTATTTTGCTACAGTAAATTTTCTGATTAATTTTTGACCAACATCTATAATAAAATCCAACAATTTTTTTTATTTTAAATTTAATTTTTGGAATTTGTTTGTATTAAGAAAAATGATCTAATTAAATTTGTTAAAATATAATCGAGTTTAATTATCAAAACGTCAAAACTAAATTTTTAAAATTTTCATGATATGTAGCTTTAGTCAAAACAATTACTAATTGTGACATTCTTCAAAGCAATCGGTCATTCCAAGACATGTATGCAAAGACAGCAGTCCTGCTAGTCCGCACAATCATTTTCTCCTTTTCGAAGACTACGACGTTAATGTGATTCTTCTCCTCGTACAATTCTACAGTAGATTTTATGTCGGTAAGAGTTTCACCAAGAGATGCTTGGTATAAAAAAAAAGTAAATATTTTCTTTCATTTTCTCACCATCTCAAAATGCTCGTAGCTTTCAATTTCCACAAAATATCCATTTAGCAACGTTATACGTACATACATACTCTCTGATGTTGGTTTTCATTTTTTGCTTTTCCATATCCAATTGAAGCTTTCTAATATCATTTACAAAGTCTGCTTCTATTGGTGAAGCACGCAAAACAGAGCATAAGTCTCCTATTTTGTCTGCTAGCAAACTTTTCTGCCATTTAATTTTCAGAACGTTACTGTCGATAATTCTGTTTCGACTAAGTTGTCGATCAGAATAAAATTAAAAAAATAAAATTATAAAAGTATAATTTTGACATTTTGATAGTTAAATTTAATTTATAGGAATTTACCTACAAAACTAGTGCTCTCCATAGCAAGAGAGGATAAATTTCTTTACTAAGGATATGTTTAGTTGCTTTGACAACATAAATCTAGGAAAGGATAAGATATTTTACTTTGCCCTATATATAAAGTAATGGACTAAATATATTAGTAAGTCAGCAAAGTTATCAGTCTAAGATGCCAAACCAATTAAAATATTAAACTGATGGAAACAAAACAATAAAGAACCAAGTAAACGACAAAAAAAATTGCTAAGAAAGAAAAAGTACAACATAATATGTCAAGTGACACATGTTAATGTTAACATTTAAGTCTCCAATGTTAAGATGATTGCAATAGAGAAGAATGAAATATTTGTTGTTGGAAACGAAAGTGAGAAAATCGTTTCCCAAATCAGAGAGTACCTACGAGAGAATCGAACAAAACGTACAAATTAAAAACATCAAACACAAATCGCAGACACACAGATTTTTGACGTGAAAAATTCTTCCGGAAAAAATCATAAGACGATCGGAGTCCAATCCTGAAAAGCCTCCACTAATGGAATAAGAAATACAACGACTCCATACAAACTTCTCACCGATTCAAACGGATCACCACAACTCTTTTGGAACAAAAAATAAATTATAACCACGAAGAAGAAAGACAACGAAAAATACCCGAAACTGATCTTCTTCTTTGAAACGGTCTCAAATCCTTCTTTCTCCTCTCAAATGTTGCAATAACACTCTTGCCTCATTTTCTCTCCTTGTTGCTATATTTTTTTTTTAAGATAGAGATATATTTTAGGGCCAGGAGACACCTATATATAGCCTCAAATCCATAACTAGCATTCCTATTATAGATAGGAATATCCAATCCAAATCTAAATCCAAATCCATTGACATATTCTTATTATATTTAGGAAAATTCAATCCAAATAAATTGAGATATTCCTATTATATGTAGAAATACTCAATCCTACTCCGGGATATTTTTTACATAGGTTGGGAACCCCACCTACTCCAACAAATCTTTCCCTTTACAACTATGTGGAGGGGGTCGTCATCCCGACGATCCGCCTACAGTACTCAAACTTTTCCCTTGGTAGAACCTTTGTGAACATATCTGCTCCGTATCATCTGTATGAACCTTCTCAAGCGCCGCTTTCTTCTTGTCAACCACATCCCGTATCCAATGATACAGGGTATCAATGTGCTTGGACCGGCTATGAAATGTCTGGTTCTTCACAAGATGAATAGCACTCTGACTATCGCAAAGCAAAGGATATTGCTCCTACTTTAGTCCAATTTCCTGTAGCAGCTTCTTCATCCACAACAACTCCATGCAAGCCTCCGTCGTCGTAACGTATTCTGCCTTTGTCGTCGACAAGGCAACACACTTCTGTAAACGCGACTGCCAAGATACTGCTCCACCAGCAAACATCATCACATAGCCCGAAGTCGATTGCCTCGTCTCTACATCTCCAACCATATCAACGTCGGTATATCCAACCAGCTTCGACTCGTCACCACCAAATGAAAGTCTCCAATCGGCAGTACCCTGAAGATATCGCAGAATCTACTTGACCCCACTCCAATGTACTCTTCCAGGATTAGAAGTGTACCTGCTAACTGTGCCGACTGCGTGAGCAATGTCTGGCCTCGTACATACCATAACATACATAAGACTCCCCACGGCTGAGGCATATTTTCCTTCTTATCCTCGGTAAATGGACACTACTCCTCAGTGAACTTAAAGTGAGCTGCAAGGGGGTTACTCACTTTCTTCGACCCGTCCATCCCGAAACTCTGAAGTACCCGGTGAATGTACTTTTTTTGGGACAAGTGTATCATCATGGACTCTCTCTCTCTCTCTCGGATGATCTCCATCCCAAGAATAGTCTTCGCTGCGTCTAAATCCTTCATAGAGAATAGTCCCTGAACCTCGTCGTCGAACTTGACTTCCATCGAGGATAGCAGGTCAACCACGTCCTGGAACTCACTCAAGTGATCCGTAATAGACGTTCCATCTTTGTACCGCAGACCCATCATCATCGGATCAGGAATAATTTATTTACTCCGGTCTTCTTCGCATACAAAGATTCTAGCTTATCCCACAGTGTCCTCGCGTGCTCAATACTGGCAACGTAGTTGTACACGTTCTCGTCAACGAACTTCCTGATGTACCCACACACCTGTATATGCTCGAAATTCCAGTTCTCTTCGAATTTGTCACTAGGCCTCTCGGAAGAAAATACCGACAGATGCAACTTCTTGACAAATATCAGATCTTTCATCTTGCTCCTCCAGTAATGATAGTAGGTACCGTTCAGGTTTACCATGCGCACCGGCTTCACGTCCATCTCTCCTCCCTGGTTTGCCTGTCAACTCCTGGCACCCTTCTGAAATTCCAGAACTTGGCTCTGATACCACTTTGTTGGGAACGAAAGTGCGAAAATTGTTCCCCAAACTAGAGAGTACCTGCGAGAGATCCGAGCAAAACGTAAAAACAAAAAATGCCAAACACAAATGGAAGACACATAGATTTTTGACGTAGAAAATCCTTACGAAAAAAACTACGGGACGATCAGAGTCCAACCCTGAAAAGCCTCCACTAATGAAATAAGAATACACCGACTCCTTACAAACTTCTCACCGATCCAAACGGATCACCACAACTCTTTTGGAACAAAAAATAGATTATAACCACGAAGAAGAAAGACAACAAAATATACCCGAAACTGATCTCCTTCTTCGAAACAGCCTCCAATCCTTCTTTCTTCTCTCCATTGTTGCAATGACACTCTTGTCTTATTTTCTCTCCTTGTTACTATATTTTTTTTAGAGAGAAATATTTTAGGGCCAGGAGACACCTATATATAGCCTCAAACCTACAACTAGCATTCCTATTATAGATAGGAATATCCAATCCAAATCCATTAACATATTCCTATTATATGTAGGAATATCCAATCCAAATCCATTGAGATATTCCTAGTATATTTAGGAATATCCAATCCAAATAAATTAAGGTATTCCTATTATATGTAGAAATACTCAATCCTACTCCGAGGTATTTTCCACATAGGTTGGGAACCCCACCCACTCCAACAATATTTGACTCTTAACTTACACTACATAATTTCTTTACATGCCATTTTATTTGATGGGCCACAATATCAAAGGTTTTACAAATTAAAGACGTATATAATAGTATTTGACGGGCCACAAGATTTGGAGGTTGATAACAACATTTTTACAAGGAAGAAGTGATGAAACAAGCCACTCTAATTATTTATGTTTGCTTTCTCTAGTTATTCCATACCATTGAGAATTTAAACATAATTCAAATATGTATTTAGACCTTAAAGGAACATTTACTTGTGTAAAATTTTGCATGTAAGGACGATCCTATATGTGAACCTTATAGGGATATTTACTTATGGAAAATTTTGTATGTTGACCCATAGGGGGATGCTTCAAATTCTTTAGGATGAAGAAGGCAATTGGCATGAAAGATTGCATATAGTAAAAGAAGTGTCAAATAAGTAGACACTTAGGAAGGTGGAGATACTACGTATAGTTTCTCATATGGATGTCCCTCTCCCAACACATGGCAATAATGAGGCGACGACCCAATACTATTTTCTAGTGTGCAACTACTTTTGTAGATTTATATTACTGGGGTGCTTCTAGTTCTGTTCAATAACAGATAATAAATATATATGATGAGAACTTGTGATACTACATATTGTAGAAGCATGAAAAATCTAGATCCATGTGTCCAATAACCATACGCTCCATATTCGACTCAAAAGAAACTAGGTCGCAGGATGACCATGCCACAAAGAAAAAGCTGCAGCCATGCGCTCCAAATATTGGTCGCCAAAAGGCCTGACACCAAGATTACGTCTGACACAGAATCCTGACAAAAATAATTTTCTGAACGCTTCAAAAAATGTGAGCACACTAAGCTACAAGAAGCTCTAGTCAGACTAATAATGACTTCTGACAAGAGTGCAGCGCCATGTATATGAGGCTTCATGCGTCCCAGACTCCAGACGCTCTATGCGACTCTGGTCCTATGCGTCCCCGACTTCAGGCGGTCCATGCGACTCTGGTCCTATGCGATCCCGACTTCATGCGCTCTATACGACTCTAGCCCTCTGTATTATAGACTCCATGCTTTTCATGCATCTCTGGCCCCATGCGTTCCAGAGACCATGCATCCCATACGTCTCAGACTCCAAACATCCAACGCGGCAAAGTTTTCTGAGGCAAAATCTTTATGTCGTAATTTTCTCCAACTGAATGCAGTCCACGTGTCAAGCTGACCAAGTCACGCAAACAGAAGACGAGAATCGCCATGATCTCCAGCAAATAATAAATCCTAACAAAACATTCATGTGGCAGCTTGTCCTGGATTCAACCCATATTATGCGCCCATAGTTACAACCGTATTCTGTTGAAGGAGCCCCCTACGGCCACCAAACAGAGGCACATGCGACACCTATAACCCATCAGCATGATGGCTATAAATAGGAGCAACTTGAATGTTCCCAAGGGCTGGTTTTTTTCTGCTTCGGAGAGAGAGAGAGACCATACCCTCCCAGAGAGTTACGTACGTACACCCAAGCTCAAGAGAGAGGAGGGAAGAGAGCATCCTCATTCCCTCCTCAGACCGTCAACGGAGTAAATGAGCCACCACAACGCTCGATCTCCATCGTTATACTACCCAGATTAAATATTATACTTAGATCTTCTACTTAGGACTTTTTTGTACGTTTGCTTGTTGTTAAACGAAAGTGTACCTAAACTCACTTGTAATTGCGAACATGATGGTGACCCTGCTGGGGACTTCCTTCTCCTATGATAAGAAAAAAGTGACACAGTCTGACGCAGCCAAACTGGGATCCACCCAGAGGACGCTGGTGGTACGCTTCGACCAACAAGAATTCGAGAAAATGCTCTCCAAGGACAGCGCGAGTCATTCTCCAAGGCTAGCAAAGCCTAAGAAGACCCGCAGGACATGGGTTGCAAAGGCCGTTGTGCCTCACACAATTGTGGAGCACGCGTTCTCCGTCACTCTCTCTGCCACATGGACCGCACATTATGCATCTACTGCTTATGCGGCAGCCCCTTCCAACAAGAAGGGTGCTCAGCACCTGAAGACCCACTGGACATGGGTTGAAAAGGCCACTATGCCTCACCCAACTGTGGAGCATGCTCTCCCCATCTCTCTCTGGGCCGCAGGGATCGCACATTATACGTCCACCTCTCATGCGGCAGCCTCTGCAGACAAGGAATATGCTCGACGCCCAAATTCTGGCAAAGAAAAATACTACGATCACTACTAAAATATAGAGGAATAACGACGTTATTTTTTGACTTTTGTAGAGTTTCAATTAGTATTTCTTTCTATATCTTGTCTAATTCTTTTTTGTAGAATATTATTGACTATCCTTCTTGTTCGTTCTTCTTTTAGATTATTGTGATTGAGTACATGGTAGTACTGGTTGTACTAGTATGATAGATTGATAGATAGATAATGATAACCTAGACAATGTTCTACCGTCGATGTTGTAACGTAGGCTGGACGTACCCACTCATGCCTCGATCATATGGGTGCGGGTCGTGACACATTTTTATGGTGGCCCATGCAGGTCAGGCTTTACAAGTTGTTCGATGTCGTGGTAGTGCGACGACTTAGTTATACTGCTGCGAGCCTGCAAAAGAAAATAAGATATAGGATATTAGGATGAGAATACTCAATCACAAATTTGGACTTCTTGAGAGATTCCTGGAACGACCCTTGAGAATCTTATTTTGAACTCTAATTCAAACTCATTTCCTCTTATTTTTGTTCACTCTCACTTGTTGATCGTTGAATTTGATTCTTGATGTTCGTTGTTAAATTTAATTCTTGATGTTCGTTATTGAGTTTGATTTTATATTGAGATAAATTTTTGGATTAAATTACAGTATCTTCTGATGACATATGATGACGAGGACAGAGAGAAAGGTAAAACGTCTGCTTTAGTTATGGAGCCTAGAGTTTATTGCAACCATATTAGCTGGCGTGGCAGAAACGTTGGGACCTGACTTCAGGATGTACATATCTTAGTTATAAAATTTAGCATTTCTCGTAGTTATACTAGTCGGAATAGCGAGGATTCTAGACGACATGATTATAGAGGTGCATACCTTAGTTATGGAATCTATCATTTATCGTAACTATGCTTACTTGTGTGGCAAGAATTTTGAGTAACATAATTTCGGATAGACGTGTATGATTATCAGATTGTATCTTAAATTGGTTCTTAAAGTATCATCTCAATACTTTTCTACTCCTGTTATTATAGGATTTTGTTCCATAATTCTTTAGCTTAGAAGTAGAGATACCTTCAGTTCCTTTAGTCCAGTTTATTGTAGAGCTTTATTTCATAGGGGTTCTTGATAGTGTAATAGTTTGGTGACTTATAATTAAGTCTGTGTCATGAGTATCAGTATTAACTGTTGAGAGTGTAGCTTGTGAGTCTGTAAGTGGTCCTTGGTTGGACATGTGAGTAACAGGCATTAATCTAGAGATAACCCATAGCGTAGTACCTTGTAGCAATAATTCTATGAAATGTGTCAGTATAGTTAGTATTGGTACTATAGATAGAAGGGGGAGTAGATAGTATCAGTGGTGGTTCTATGAGTTAGTATCAGTATCAACATGCATGTTCTGGATAGTCATGAATTTAGGTATTTGGGTGAGCCATGTAACAATTAAGTATCACGAAAATTGTGTTAGAAATTAATGGAGCAAGATATTCGATTGGGTGATTGATACTTGAGCTTGTCAAGAATAAAATAATGTATATTCATGAAGAGTATTAGTGAGTGTACCATAGTAGAGTGGTAACCATAAGTGTATAATAGAGTATGAAGGAATAAGAATGTATTGTGCTAAAGTAGTAGGACTTGTGTTATAAGGTGAAAGAAGAGCATTAATGTGAATAGATAGGAGTGCATCGGTGTATGACTAGTGATGGGTATGTCACCTGATATTGAGGCTAGTGATGTGTTAGAAGCAATAGTTGGAAGAAGGAAGTACAGTATTTAAAATTGTGTGCATAGTGCACAAAGGGTGATGTATGGATTGAAGTATTAGTTTCAGGAGTATTATGAAGTAAAGGTACCAATCGTGTGTCAGTGGGGCAGGCTAGTGTTAAGAAGAAGGCAAGAAATATTAGTGCATGAGTCAAGACATATTGGGGAATCTAGTGAGCAAGATGGTGTTAAGAATGATAGTAGCATGCATGATGAACTGTTGTAAGTATTAAGAAGTTAGTGCCCTAGAAGATTAAGTACATATATGGTATATAGTTAGGAGCCAGTGTTT
The DNA here is from genome assembly GCA_036927795.1 of Iris macrosiphon. Lineage (NCBI taxonomy): Eukaryota > Viridiplantae > Streptophyta > Magnoliopsida > Asparagales > Iridaceae > Iris > Iris macrosiphon. Next base: position 59,752,715 of record JAYESA010000008.1, read on the forward strand.
CTGTACCTAGAATGCCTAGAAAGAGTAGAAGTATTCAGAGAACAATGGGGTTTGGTTGAGTAATGTGCTAGTATTAGTAAATATCTTGTGAGATAATATTAGATGGGTGTATCAGTTAATATGGATGAAGGAGTAATTAGAAGTAAGAGTACAAGTGAACCAGGCAGTAGAGAGAGGGGCAATCTATATAGAAGTAAGTTTGATAGGTATAGTACCTTGCTAGTTTTGGGTGTAGAAGTTATAGGTATCAAGAAATAGTGTGATTGGATATAAGGATACTAGTGTAATATCGTAATGGCTAGGAGGTAGTTTTTTGTACTTATTGTGGTACTAAGTATAGATGAGAACTCTAGAGTGATTATCAAGTATTAGAGTATGAGTTGCACCAGGTAACAGGATAGAAGGAGTACCCTAGTAACATGTTCCATAGTCTCTCAAGTATTTTGGAAGTTTAGGCACAAACATTTTAGTGACTAGTGTATTTAGTAGATGTAGAGGAAAGACGTGAGTAACCTAGAGTGAGGATGTCCTCTAAAGTGCCATATAAGAACTAGTGCCTTGTGTAAACAGTATCAAGACCGGAGTAGGCAATCCTATTAAGGGTATTCAAGATGGACCAAGGTATACCTATAGAGCACTTGATTGAGAATGTATACGAGTGTTCCTTGCAAGAGAATGAATGAAATTTTTGGGTGATTACAAGACTGAAACAGATAAAGGAGATATTATCCTATAGGTGTTTAGTATAGTCTCCTGGGTAGCAGGTGCCAGTGAGTTAAGTATGTCCATGACATAGAACCATAATATACCACTAGTATTTGGTAAACCTCGATATTAAAATATCTTGACTAGGTTGATGATTAGTGAATGTTGGTGTGAGATAAACTAGGCCACCAGTGGCATAGCAGGTTATCCTGTACCTGCAGAGGAAGACACCCTAGCGGGACGGGACTTTTTGCAATGAGGGTCGGGGAGACCGACGCTACATGTGTTGGGTTAGCAAGTTCTGTTGATCTGTGTGATACTAGTTGCCTGAGTAATTTGTGTTATAGCGTAGTCAATAGAAACCCTGTTTGAGATTATAATTCATGACAGCTAGAGACTATATCCATGCATGGTTGTTCCTTCAGTAGAATTGCAGGATTGTATGTTATATGATATGACTGTCTTGGACTATGATTGTTGGGGGTTTGACTGTAGATTTTTTTTAGAATAGGTGATGACTGGCCCAAGAGAGAGGGGTGAGAGTTTTAATTTCGAGGACGAAATTCTGGTAAGGGGGGTAGACTTGTCATTACTTTTTTTTTCCGGAGAGGGGTATTTTTGTATTTTTCTATTATTGGTAATATTGTAATATTGGTATTTCAAAAAATATTATATTGAATTATATTTCATAATTATTTATTTATGGTTCATGTTATACTATTTATTATATTATTTATTTATTGTTAGATGTTATCATTTATTTTGGACTTGTGTTAGTGGACCTAACTAGCTTATAATTGACTCTTGGACCCACATTTATTTTAGTTAGACTTGAGCCCAACCACAAGTCCAATTCATTAAGTTAATAATTTAATTATTCAAACCAATTAGGAGTAAAAGCTTCTTTCCTTAATCCATTCTTCATGACAAGCCCATAGAGATATTTTAGACTTTTTATACTTGCTTGCATCTCAAGCAAGGGCCGACCATAGGGGGGAGGAGAGAGACTCTCTCTCTTAATTTATTTTATTTTATTCTAGATCTAGAATTTTTCTCTTCCAAATTTTTTCATCTCTACACCAATCCCTACCCAAATTCTCTCCCAATTTCTTCTCTATTCACCATTGGAGACTATTGGAACAAGGACAGGCAAGGATCTACAATGAGGAGGAAGAAGCACAAGTTGAAGGCTCTTTGTATCCATTTGAAGACTTGCATTGAGAATCCATCTTCCAATAGATATAATTCAGTTTTTTTTCTAATTAGGCTCCAAATATCTAGTTTAATCATTAGGAACCCTCCCATGTACTAAGGCTACCCATAGGAAGTAGAATTAGCTTCATAGGAGGCCTATGGAGAAAGTGATGGTGTATTTTATGCCAATTTTGGGAGAATTTCGAGATTGGCACCTCATGTGTTTGTCAATAGTTCAATTAGACTAAATTGACATGTGTTTGTTTGTGTGAGACTAGTGTCATGTCCATAAATGGATACGTGTAGTCCGTATCATGATATTTTGGTGATACGGGTTGATTTGAGAATTTTTTCTTCGATACGGGGGTTTGAGCATGTCACATTTTGACACGAGCACGTAGATGTGTAGATTATACTTTATATTGCACTTAATTATGATATTAGAATTGTTCGTATCCTTCGGGATGTATTTGGTGATGTGTTGGAGCCGTATCACAAGCGTATCATAGAACTAGTGTGATACGTGGGTGGTGCACTCCAAGTGTTTGATGAATTATTGATACTCTAATTTAGTGTGTTCTTATATCTAATTAAGTGTTATATATATATATATATATATATATATATATATATATATATATATATATATATATATATATATATATATATATATGTGTGTGTGTGTGTGTGTGTGTGTGTGTGTGTGTGTTATACCTTTATATTCTTAGTCTATACTATGTACTTATGTATATGATGATGGGAGAGTTTGAGGACTGTTGTGGACTGTTTCAGAGTGTGTTAGCTCATTTAGCATCTCTTTGATATATGTGTTAGTGTGAGGATTATCTGTTGTGTGCTCACTGTGACTGTGAATATCCAGTGTGTTAATCAAGTGCACAGTGGTGAAGGGGTTTTGATGATTGCAAGGTGGTTCTGTCTGCACTGCAGTGCATGGACAGTCAGGTAGAGCAGTGTGCAGGCAGCATCAATTGCTGTGTGCACCTTCACAACAGTGTGCAGTTGGTAGAAGTATAGAACAACGGTAATTGCTGTTGTACACAGCAACATTGTCAGCTGTTTTGAGGATAATGGGGGTCGGACAGTGCCTTTAGGGGGGGGGAAGATATTGTGATCAATTGTGAGTTCTTTGCAACATTTGAGTAGATGGCAGTTAACAATATTGGAGACTGTGGTTATCAACTACATTTGGGTAGCAGCAACATGGAGGTAGAGGAAAAGGTATATTAGTGTTAGTATTGAGGACAATTAGTAAGTTTTAGAAGTTGTCAGTTAGCGTATGCTAATGAGATGTTAGTATTATGGATAAGTATGTATAGGTATTAACAGTTAGTAGTGTTCTAGACATTATTAGAAGTGTTAGTTTGAGTTATATATGTATGTTAGCATGTTAGATTGGTGGATTAACTGATTAGATGTTACTATGTGTAAATGTTAGTAGCTACTAAGGTATAACTGTTAGAGAATAGTCAACTAATATAGTAAGTTAGTTAGTATCTTGTATCTATAGTATGATACTTATGAGTTAGTATATATATGGAATGGTATCTATATGTATACACTAGTTAGTTAGTGATAAGGGTATTAACTAAGGGTAGTTTAGCATTACCATGTGATACCAAGGTAAATGTTAATGTATTTGAGTTAACTCTAGGTAGTGGGTTTTGTGTATCACGAGAGGGTAGATAGGTGTGATACCAAGTTGGCTCAAAGCCAAGGTATCCAATAGTACTAGTTAGCTAGGAGTACTAGTATACTTTATATTTGATTATCTTATATAATACTTTCCTATGTAATATTACGTATCTTACGATACGGTGTATCCTAGTATCTTAATATAGCTAGTATAGCCTAGTTACATAGTGTATGGATCCAATATCCTAGATATGGACTCATACAACCTAGAAATAGCTAATTTGACCAAGTTTGACTAGTTTGACCTAGAGTTGACCTAGTTTGACTATTTTGACTTAGAAATGGCTATACGACCTAGATTTTGACTAGTTTAACTTAGTTTTTCATTCTAAAATCTTGTATTGATGAAACATTCCATATTTAGGTCTCCGAGGCACTGTTCCAAACATCTTTGATATTATTCGTCGAATATCAGGCATGTACATTCTCTTAGAGTTTTCCATTTATGATATCCTCTTTGTTACTTGTATTTAGTAAAGATATCCTTGAATTTCCTAATACTTGGTTACACGGATTGGTATTCTTGGATCCCGTCATGAGATGTTATTTCCGGCAGTTTCTGACGTATCTCTTGTGCGAGCCCCGTTGTTCTTGTATGAGTATGGACACTGATTTATGATAAGAGTCGCAACTTCTCATCGAATCCCCTGTTATAGCGTGCCATGGTTGGATCTACTATACCAGTCAGTGGCGGAGAGTATTTAGTATAGATATGTGATAATTCCTCCGGAGTTCTTATTTTTCTTGAACAGTATTAATCATACATCGCACGTATGATTAGACAGGCCCGTGGTTCATGAGCAGTACATAAGCCGATCACATGTTGTCACTGGTACTCACTTACTTAGATAGTTGTATTTCTTATTCCATATATGATGTTCGTATCTCTTGTATGTATTTCTTGTATTTCTTTATTTCAGTATTTTCCTGTCATGCTCTATTTCTCCTGTTGATGCTCTCTATTTACTGTTACATAGTTTTTATTATTATTTATTAGAACTACTTTTAGAGATGTACTTTGCTCCTTTCCTGACTGGATATATTTTTTCAGTGGTTATTGTGCACTCCATTCCGGAATCTCAGAATGGTGCTATAAACTGGACTGTTATTAACTTGTGGACTTGAGGTGACTTTTGTAGAGTTTCAGTTAGTGTTTCTTTCCGTATCTTGTCTAGTTCTTTTTTGTAGAATGTTATTGACTATCCTTCTTGTTCGTTCTTCTTTTAGATTATTGTGATTGAGTACATGGTAGTACTGGTTGTACAAGTATGATAGATAGATAATGATAACCTAGACAACGTTCTACCGTCGATGTTGTAATGTAGGATGGACGTACCCACGTACTCGTGCCTCAATCATGCGGGTGCGGGTCGTGACATTTTCCATCGCCAAAATATCGTAATTCACTATTAGAGACTACTCGGCAACGGTATTTAGACAAAAAACACCCATCGGTAAATGCCACATCGCTAAAAGATTCGGTCGCCAATAAGTCAAAATTTTGACTATAAACTGACGTAATTGCGACGTCGATTTAGTTGACGTCTATGTGATATTCAGCGACGAATTCATTAAGTGGCGCTTTAGCGACGTATATGAGACAGTAATTTATTTTATAATAACGTCTAGAAAGCGATGGATTTGTGTCACAAATAGCGTCGTGTTAGGGACGGAATAACGATATTACTTACCGTCGGAAGGAAGTCGCCTGTCCGTCGACGTGTGTCGGTAATCCGTCGCCCAAGAATAGACATTTACTTGGCGACGATTGTATCCGTCGCTAGCATATCATAAGTACGTCGTACGTAGCCACTAAGTCGACAGATGTCCGTCACCAATATGCACATAACTGCAAAAAAACTTTTAAATATTCCAACATGTTTGGTTTATATAAAACTTGTTAAACACTATCAATATATCAACCACCCAGCGCAAACCGCTGTAGAATTCCCGTCCAATCGGACCTTCAACGGCACAAACGCACGCTATAAACACATACGAGACATAATTCAGAATATATATATAATTAACATAATAAAATTAATTGCATACATGAACAACATCCACTAGTCCATGACCACAAGTCCAAATAAAATAATCAAAGTACATGAACAACATCCACAAGTCCACGACCACGACAACACAAATAAACAATATCCATAAGTCTGCGATTACTACAACACAAATAAATATCAAATATAAAGAAAATCATCGATCTGGTAGTGTTTCCTGGTCACGCAAACATTCGAGAACGTCCGAAGGAATTTTATTCCCTAATTCAGATGCTAGTGAACCTAACGCCTCACAATAAACTTATGAGTCTCATAACTGCGTCAGCAGATAGAATAGGGCCAAAAGCAGCAGTGGAAGGAGCAGAGGTACCAGAAGGACCAAATATTGTAGCGCCAGGTACAACAACGGGAGGAGCACGAACACCGGAAGAACCATGCTCTATGGAGGCATGCATGCTGCTGATCGACTCCTGCATACCCACCATTATGGCCTACAATATGGTCATCGACGTAACAATTTTCTCTATCCTATCAAGTTGTGCTGCAGTAGAAGACGCCGGCGGTACCTTTATATATGAAATTGACATATAGTTAGAATTAAGTAAAATTGAGTGACACGAATGACTATATATGAAATTGACATGTAGGAACACAAATAAAAAGGAATTCACCAAAACTCACTCTGTATCATGGCGTATCATGATATGACCTACTCGTATCTAATTATGGACACATAACTACCCTCATTTATCTAATTTAAGCTCAAATTAACACAAATGACTATATGACAAACACTTGGTGTTCCAATTTCAGAATTCCTCCAATTTGGACACAAAATTTAATTTATAAGCCACAATACAAGTCATATTAACATAGTTCTTGTTCCTATGGATATCTCTAAGCCAAGAAAGGTTTCCAAATGGTCAAATGCATGAATTAGAGTCTAATTACGGAGATAATTTAGAATTATACCTATTGGAAGATGGATTCCTAATATAAAACCTCAATGGACACACTTAGGACATAAGCTCCTATCCAATGGCTCATTCTCCAAGTGCTCCTTGCAATCCAAGCTCCAATGCTCCTTAGGTGATGCAAATGAAAGATAATGAGAGTGAATTAGGTGAATTTAGTGGAGGGATAAAGTAATTTGGGGAAGAACACAATTGAGGATCTAAAATTGAGTGAATAAATAAAGAAGAGAGAGAGAAAGACTCATCATATGGCCGGCCCCCTCTTGCCCCTCCTCCAAGCAATTCATATTGTCAACAATGCCCCTCCACTAGCTAGTTATAAGATTTAATTAGGGAGGGATATATTAGGAAGCTTCCAATCTAATAAAAATTAATCTATTCTCCTTAATTAACTAAAGAGAATGAGTCTAATGGGCCAAACCCAATGTTGGACTCAATGTGACATGACAAGTTCTAATGGGTCCACTAATATCAAGTCTAATAATTAGGCTAGCCCACTAAGTAATAAATAAATAGCACAAGACATAATAAATACTTAGTAGCATAATATATAAATGTTTAATCACTAAATATAAAATATGCTAAATGATAATAATATCCTCATCTAGAAATATGGTAGTGACAAATCTATCCTCCTTAGAAAAAATTTATCCTCAAAATTTAAGGAAAGGACTAACACTAAAATAAGTAATCACAACAAGCAAGAAAGAATGATACCTCACGGCTCAAACATATAAGGGTATCGCTCACGCATCTCGGCTTCCTTCTCCTAAGTAGACTCTCCCAGAGAGTGATGCCTCCATGCAACGCGTACCAAAGGAATAGTCTGGTTCTGCAGCACCTTCTTCGTACGATCCATAATCTCTACGAGCTGCTCTGGGTAGCTGAGAGTCAGACCCACCTCAATCTCCGAGTGATCCAATAAGTGACTATGGTCTGCCATGTATCATCTCATCTGTGACACATGGAATACATCATGCACTCCCTCCACTGCAAGCAGCAAGTCTAGTCTGTAAGCCACTGTACCGACCCTTACAAGAATAGTGAAGGGTCCGATGTACCGTTGACTAACCTTCCCGCCCCTACCAAAATGAATCGTGCCCCGTGTCGAAGAAGTCCCTAAGAACACCAGATCGCCAACCTAGAACAAAATACAACCTTAACACTCAACCTAAAACAAAATAATCACAAACAATACAAACAAAATATATACCTCAAAATTCATTGATCTCCGGCGGCTATCGGCCCAATGTCAATGTCTGTCTTGCGCTCTCGAAAGTCTATCTCTAATGAGCTTTCCCTTCTCAGCTACATCCATAATCATCTCTGGTCCGAACAAGGCTCTCTCACCAATATCATCCCAAGATAAAGGAGTGTGACATCTCCATCTATATAAAGCCTCGAATGATGATATCTCAATACTGACCTGGTAACTTTTGTTGTAAGCTAACTCTATCATGTGAAGATGATCATCCCAAGGGCCTCTGCAATCCAAAACATAAGTGTGAAGCATATCTTCGAGAGTCTAAATAGTCCTCTCCGACTGCTCATCTGTTTGGGGGTGATATGCGGTACTAAACTTGAGTTGGATGCCCAAGCTAGCTTGTAAACTCCTGTAAAAGTGGGATATGAAGTTACTATCCTGATCCGAGATGATGCTCTCTGGAACTCCATAGAATCTGACAATCTGTCGCACATATATCTCCTCTAACTTCTCCGTAGACATACCTACTTTGAATTGTAAGAAGTAAGCCGATTTGGTCAACCTGTCTACGATGACCCAAATTACGTTTTTCCCTCCTGGAGAACGCGGAAGCCCCAAAATAAAATCCATGGTAATATGCTCCTATTTCTACTCTGGAATGGGTAAAGGCTGAAGTAAAGCACCTGGCATTTGCCTCTCCGCCTTTACCTACTGGCACACTAATACCTGGATAGGAAGCACACCACCTCCTGCTTCATATCATACCACCATACATGTTCCTTTAGATCTCTATATATCTTATTGGCACATGGATGAATAAAGTACTGAGATTGATGTGCCTCCTGGAGAACCTTCTCGCGCAACTCCCTAGTTGACACATATAGTCTGGTAGCTTGCCGCAATGATCTATCATCAGCAATAGTGAAGTCCTATAATAATACCATCCGAACCTGTGCTCTGAATATCCTCAGGGTCTTATCATCATAATGGATAGCCCTAATTCTGTCCATCAGTTTAGACTATATCTGCAATTCCCACATCTGTATCTCAACACCAGGAACTAGCACCACAATACCCAAGCTTTCAAGATCGGCCAATAAATATATGTCTGTCATCAAGTATATAGCCACTGGATAATTGATCAAGGCATCAGTGACTACATTGGCCTTCCTTGGATGGTATTTTGATGATATGTCTAAGTCCTTCATCAACTCCAACTACCGCCGCTGTCTTATATTCAGCTCTTTCTGTATAAACTCATACTTCAAGCTCTTGTGGTCTGTAAAGATCTCCACACGCTCTCCGTACAGATAGTGTTTTCACAACTTTATAGCAAAAATGATCGCTGCCAACTCTAAATTATGGGTATGGTAGTTCTTCTCATGAGGAGATAAGTACCTGGAAGCATAGGCAATCAACTTTCCATTCTGTTGTAAGACACAAACTAAACCCGTCCCTGAAGCATCACTATAAATAGTGAATCCACCTAACCCCGATGGAAACGTCAATACTAGAGCTGTCGTTAATCTTCTCTTCAGATCATCGAAAGCGGCCAGACAATCCTCTGTCCAGACAAAATCCACATCTTTTTTGGTCAGCCTAGTCATCGGCTCTACAATCCTGGAGAAGTCCTGTACAAATCTTCTGCAATAACCTGCCAACCCCAGAAAACTTTTTATCTCTATCACTTAACTTGGAGAAGCCTACGACTCCACCGCTGAATCTTCTTCGGGTCTATCGAGATCCCGTCACCTGTAATCACATTACTAAAGAATTCAACCTTGTCAAGGAAGAAATCATACTTTGAAAGCTTTTCATAAAGCTTCTCCTTCCTGAGATTCTCTAAAACTATCCTCAGGTGCTCCTCATGCTCCTCCGGGGTCTTCGAATACACCAAAATATCATTAATAAATACCACCACAAACTTATCATGGTATTGGTGGAATACCTTGTTCATCATATTCATGAATACCGTCGGGACATTGGTCAATCCAATCGGCATCACAATGAACTCAAACTGGCTATACCGAGTCCGAAAAGCTATCTACGAAATTTTTTCTTTCTTCACATTTACCTGGTGGTAGCCTAATCTCAAGTCTATCTTCAAAAATATCTTCGCTCTGCTCAAATGATCGAATAGATCATCTATCCTTGGCAGCGGATATTTGTTCTTGATAGTGAGGTTGTTCAGATCCCTTTAGTCGATACACATGCGTAAAGACCCATCCTTCTTCGGTACAAATAATATCGGAGCACCCCACGGTGATGAACTGGATCTGACTAAGCCTTTATCTTGTAACTTTTCTACCTGCTTCTTCAACTCCACCGGTTCACTGTTGTTAAATCTATAGACGTGCTGAGATATCAGCTTTGCTACTGGAACTAAGTCTATAGAGAATTCTACATCTCGGTGGGGTGACAACCTCGGCAACTCCTTCGGGAAAATATCCATAAATTCTTCTATCAAAGGATGTGGTAACTCATTCTCTTCCACAATGGCTCCACAGATAGCATTCTCGCTCTGGTCCGCTGCTCCAATGGAAATCTCAAACTCTGGATCTCTTGGCGGGCTAAATAATATCCTACCTCCCCGATAATCTATACTAGCATGGTGCCTACTCAACCAATCCATCCCGAGTACTATATCGTAGCTCGGAAGTGGCATTACGAGTAAGCACGCACTCAACTCTCGACCTTCTAGTGTAACTCTCTGATCTTGGCAAACATTACTGACCAGGATAATGCCACCCCCAACCATGATCTTACAAGTCCTAGCCAAAGGTTCAGCCTCTAAACGATGCTTAAGAGCCAAAGATATAGATACAAAACTATAGAAAGTACTGGAATCAAATAAAGTATAAGCTGGAATAGAATCAAGAAGAACTAAACCTGATATAACATCTTCCACTGGCTCGGTCTCCTCGACCGTCATGGAGAATGCTCACCCCTACTGTGCACCTCTCTGCTACTGTTGGTGCTGTACAAACCTCTACTGCTGACCCGCAGGTGGCCTCGCTGGTGCCGTCTGAACTATGGTCGCTCTCTGAGCTGCACTACGAGGAGATACGTGATAATCCTTCATCTGATGTTCCTCTGCGCCATAATACAAGCACACTCCCAAGCTCATCCTACAGACCTCCCAAATATGGCCTATCTTTTTACAGAAGTGACAGGTGGGAGTCGACTGAACCCGTCTCCGTTGCTGCTGCTGTGGCACCTGTTGCTCGAACTGGAGCCTGCAATTATTGTGGCTGGAAAGTCTTTGCTACTAAAAATAGGATCGCTTAGCTGGACCCGCACTGCTTCTAGATCTTCCAAATACTGTCATGATCTGCACCCAGTGTAAGGGCATGAGTACGTGGGTACATCCAGACTATGTCACGACATCGGCGGTAGAATGGTGTTTAGGTCAACAATACTATCTAAATATCTCTTACAATATATAGAATGTACCTGTCAAGATATCTCAACTCCCAAATGGAGGAACATATGATAATTGAAAACAATACTCAATAATAATAATAAACTAGAGAAAGATATGCATGATATAAAATAGAAGAAAAGAAATAAAGTCATAATACATCATAAGTCCAAGTCTAATCTCAACACAATGATCTGAAATATAATACAATACCAAAAGTGTCGAACTAATATATATAATATCATAAATGAACTAGCTAACTCTCATCGACTGCTGGTACTATCTCAGTAGGCTCTACGGGTGTTATCTCAACTGGTTCGCCATCCTGTGGCCCGTAGAACATAGGACACCAGTCCTCTAATGAATCATTTAAAAAATATCCAGTCAGGTTGGAGTAAAGTACAATCCAATAGCAGTTCCAATAATTCATAGAAACTATGAAACAACAATGGCAATAAAAATAAATAATTAAAGTAAATGAACTAGCAAATATCACGAGAAAAGCATCATGGTAAATAATTACAATAATCTGAGAACAATATAGTGAGGAACATCAATGTAATAAACTGGAATAAAGGAAACAATATAATTAATATGCCTTAAAATATTAGTAAGATAATATGATCGGCTTGGGCCTAGCATGGGCTATATTTAAAAGGTAAGCTAACGTGATCACACGTGAGTTGCATGATCTACTTGCTATTACGGGCTACACTAAATCACGGGCTATAAGGTATGATCACATATCCACTGATATTTTCCCAACCCCGACTAGTACAAAAATCCAAATCATGACACATTATAACGCGTATATCATACTGTACGTTCTATAATATCATGCACTATGATCACGGTCTATATAATCACTAAGATATTACGGTAATTGTTGAGTAATCATGAAACCCGACACGGCGATCACTGAGTCAACAAAACAATAACATCTCATGACCAAGATCTACGTATACCAATCCGTATAACCATCATATCATGAATCAAATATCTCAATACTAAATATATAAAATATAGAGGCTATAAAATAAGAAAACTATCAGAGAATGTACTCGCCTATGGTCCCGAGCAAATGGTATAACTCGGTGTCCGAACTGGTGTCACACACCTAAATAGAAAATATCATGTCACTTGGTGTAATGGATAAAAAATGAGTTAAAATGCACTAATATGATTTTCTAGGCCATTTATAGGTCTCACTAGTCAAACTAGGTCAAATGTTAACTTTTGGGGGTCAAACTAGTCAAACTTACGACCTACACATGTTTTTAGGTTCACACTAAGGTAATTAGTTCATATTGGTCACTAACTAGCTATCACTAGCTTATAATAGCTATACTAGGTCATTACCTTAGTGTATAAGTCAAACCTTAGCAAATATTAATAACTTAATATTAACTTACTAATGATATCACTCTAACTTAACTCACTAATATACTTACACTAACTATACTAAATGATAATAGTTATATACTAACTGATATCAATATACTAACTAATAACTGATATCACTACTAACATACATATATACTGCTAACTTAACCAATATAACTGATAACACACTAATTATTAACTAATACTAACTTACTTACTAAAATCTTGCTAATCCTAACAGACATTCATTAAGACTGACACTTTCCATGTATCAGTTGGTGCTGATAAATACAAGTTTCCCTAACAGTGACACTCTAATATTCTCCAGGTATACATAACCGAAACTACTCTACAATACCCAAGCCTCTAAGTCATCTCTTACTACCTCACTAATACAACATATATGACTTATCTCCAACTCATTTATTAATGATACAGCTGCTACCAACAGCTCCCTAAACCACATACCTCAATTTTCTTGCCAATGTTGTTGTTACTTCTTGCTCGAGTTCACTCCTAAATGCAGTGAACTAATAATGACTGAAACCAAGCTCCCATCTAACAACTACTGTCACCAAGACCGACCCCCTGTAGCTCCTCACACACACACTGATGAATACAGTACACATGCCTATACTTTGCTCTCACACTAGCCATCCTTGCAGTGTACAAGGACACAATGCACATTCTCCCCAGAGCAACACACAATCGTGTGCTGCCTGCACACACAAGTGCACAACTCAGACTCCTTCAGATTTTCTCATAACACTCAAATATAGGCCACCTAATCAGTAATGCATAACCCGACCCCCTTTCACTTCTACACCACTATACAGCGACAATAATATCTCTAACATAGCTTGTTGGATGACAGCAACAGACTAGATCCAACTGTAAACATAGTCATAGTGAGCTCTCATCATCAACAATAATATCAAATACGACAACCCACATGCTATTCAAGATACACACACACTCACCATATATATATATATATATATATATATATATATATATAAAATCTTATACATGCATCTATATAATATATTAGAAGCATTTAAGTAAACACTTAGAGTGTACAACTGGAGTATTCATGATACACACTCAACCAAAGTGCCAAATCTCCTAATTCTCCACATTAATTATATATACATCTCAATTACATATAATAATAACTAATATAACTAGTTAAATAGGAATTGAAGAGAATTAACATAAATCAACCAAAATAAAATTTGTATCATAAAGTATCACACCGCATCGTGATACGGCCCACTCGTATTCAATTGTGAACGCGTAGCTAATCCAACAACCCACATTTATTTTTAATTAGGTCTAATTGGTCTCATGACACATATTTGATGTATCAATCTCGGAATTCCCCAAAATAGACACAAATCACCATGTAGAATTCACAATAGAGGTCCTATGAACCTAGTTCATATTCCTATGGGTAGTCCAATGTCAAGGAATATTTTCTAATGGTTAAATGCATGAATTATAGTCTATATTGTAGAGGATTTCAAAATTTATCTATTGAAAGATAGATTCCCAATGAAATGCTAAATGGACACAATTAAGATACAATCTCCTTGTCAATTCCTCCTACTTCAAGTGCTCATTGCAATCCAAACTCCAATGCTCCTTAGATGATAATATTGAGAGAAAATGAAAGTAAATTGGGGGAATTTGGTGGAGAGATGAGTCAATTTGGGGAAGAACACAATTAGGGATCTAAAATAAATAAACTAATAAGAGAAGAGAGAGAGAGAGAGAGAGAACCTCCTCTAATGGCCGGCCCCCTCTTTATCCTTCCCAAGCAATGTACAATGTCCAAGTTATCCCTACTAGTTGGTCATGAGGTCTAATTAGAAAGGGCTATATTAGGAAACTTCTAATTCTTCATGAAACTAATCTAATCTTCTTAATTAATTAAAAAATAGGTCTAATGGACCTAATCTAATGTTGGGCTTAATATATCATGACAAACTAATGGGTCCACTAATGACAAGTCCAAATAAAAATAGGCTAGCCCACTAACAAATAATAAATAACACAATACCTCATAATTAATTTATAGCACAAAATATAAATATTTAATTACTAAATAATAAATATGTTAAATGACAAGAATACCCTCATCTAGAAATATGGTAGTGACAAGTCTACCCTCCTTAGAAAAATTTTATCCTCGAAATTTAAGAAAAGAACTAGCACTACAACAAGCAATCATAGCAAGCAAGAAAGAATGATACCTCACGGCTCAAAGAGATAAGGGTGTCGCTCGTGCATCTCAGCTTCCCTCTCCCAGGTAGACTCTCCCGGAGAGTGATACCTCCACGCGACGTGTACCTAGGGAATCGTCTGGTTCCGCAGAACCTTCTCCATGTGATCCAGAATTTTCACTGGCTGCTCTGGGTAGCTGAGAGTCGGACCCACCACGATCTCCGAGTAATCCAATACGTGACTAGGATCTGCCATGTAACTTCTCATCTATGACACATCAAACACATCATGTACTCCCTCTAGTACAAGAGGCAAGTCTAGTCTGTAGGCCACTACACCAACCCTCGTAAGAACACCGAATGGTCCATTGTACCATGGACTAAGCTTTCTGCCTCCACTAAAGCGAATCAAGCCCCGTGTTGGAGAAATCCGCAAGAACACTAGATCGCCAACCGAGAGCAAAATATATCCTTAACACTCAACCTAAAATAAAGCAATCACAAATAATACAACAAAATCTATACCTCAAACTCGAAAAGTCTCTGGTAGCTATCGGCCCAATGCCGCTGTCTATCTTGCACCACCCGAAGTCTATCTCTGATGAGCTTCACCTTCTCATCTGCATCCACAATCTTCTCCGATCCAAACAAGGCTCTCTCACCCATATAATTCTAAGATAGAGCAGTGCGACATCTTCGTCTATATAAAGCCTCGAATGGTGACATCTCGATACTGGCCTGGTAGAAGTTGTTGAAGCAAACTCTACCAGTTGAAGATGATCCTCCCAAGAGCCTCTAAAATCCAAAACACAAGTGCGAAGTATATCCTCGAGATTCTGAATAGTCCTTTTCGACTGCCCGTCTGTCTAGGATTAATATGTGGTACTGAACATGAGCTGGGTGCCCAAGCTAGCCTGTAAAGTCCTCCAGAAGTGGGATATGAAACGATTATCCCGATCCGAGACGATGTTCATAGGATCTCCATGCAATCTGATAATTTTTTATACGTACATCTCCACTAGCTTCTCCGTAGACGTACCTACTTTGAATGGCAAAAAGTGTGCCGATTTGGTCAACCTGTCTATGATGACCAAAATCGCGTCTTTACCTCCTGGAGAATGCGGATGCCCCGAAACAAAAGCCGTAGTAACATGCTCCTACTTCTACTTTGGAATGGATAAAGGCTAAAGTAAACCACCTAGCCTCTACCTTTCCGTATTTACCTGCTGACACACTAAATATCTGGATATGAAGTAAGCCACCTCCCGCTTCATACCATACCACCATGCATGCTCTCTCAGATCGTTATATATCTTGTTGGCACCCGGATGTATAGAGTACTGCGATCGATGAGCCTCCTAAAGAACCTCCTCGCACAATGTCCCACTTGGCACACACAACCTGGTACCATGTTGTAGTGATCCATCCTCAACAATAGTGAAGTCCTCGGACAATCCCATCCGAACCTGTGCTCTGAAGCTCCTCAAAGACTCATCGTCATACTGTATAGCACGAATCTTGTCCATCAGCTCCGACTGTATCTGCAATCCCTACATCTGTATCTCGACACCAAGTACCAGCATCTTAATACCCAATCTCTCAAGATCGACCAATAAATGTATGTCCATAGTCAAGCATATAGCCACTAGATACATATTCAAGGCATCAGCGACTACGTTGGCCTCCCCTGGATAGTACTATAATAATATGTCAAAGTTCTTCATTAACTCCAACTACCGTCGTTGTCTTATGTTTAGGTCTTTCTGTGTAAACACGTACTTCAAACTCTTGTGTCCTGTGAAGATCTCCACACGCTTTCGGTACAAATAGTATTTCCACAGCTTTAGAGCAAAGATGACCGCTGCCAACTCCAAATCATAGGTAGGGTAATTCTTCTCATGAGGACGTATTTTCCAGGAAACATAGGCAATCACCTTCCTGTTCTACTACAAGACACAACCCAAATCATTCCCTGAAACATCACTATAGATAGTGAATCCACGTAATCTCGATGGCAACGTCAACATTAGAGCTGTCGTCAACCTTTTCCTCAGCTCCTCAAAGTGGCTTGACTCTCCTCTCTCTAGACAAACTCCACATCCTTCCTGGTCAGCCTGGTCATCGGCTCCGCAATCCTGGAGAAGTCATGTACAAACCTCCGGTAATAACCTGCTAGCCCAGTATGAGCACCCTAATTTTTATATAGGATTATTTTAGTAATTAACAATTAATTTTTTATTTATTTAATTAATTTAAATATTTATTTGAAAATTTATTGAACTATAGACACTTTTTGCCATGGTCTTAAGATTTAGTACAACACTAGCACTTACCTTCCGACCAAGTTTGCATACTAGACTTAGACGAGCCAAATTAGGTTCATGTATTGAATGTCACTCATAAATTCGCATCTCTATGCTTCATTTTTGTTGCACAACTTTCGCGACGTAAAATCTAGATATTGACAATTTAGTACTTTGTTGTTGCGTACGATTTTAATTCGCAACATCAACCCTTTTCATCTAACCAACTTCACATCCATGAGCCTAACAAGAGCTAACATTTTTATATTAACGGTGTCCCATTCATCTATATCCCTACATGCTTCATAAATATCACATGCGTCAAATCCTAGTTTAAATATCCATTTTTCTATTTTAGGAAACCGTATCTTACGTATCTTTTGTGCACTTTATTTAAATTAAAATAATTAATTATATAACTTTCAAAGAACTACAACTAGTATTGATGCATTGTGTCCGTGTATAGATTGTTCAATAACTAGGGGTAGTTTTGTACATAAAAATATGATACAGTTTTGACTATGTAAATAAATTCTAAAGTTTAATATATTATAATTACAAAATATTTAATGTATTATTTTATTATTTATTGATTATTTTGATGCAAATAGGGTAATTGCATGCATAAACTATTTAGCATAGTTGCTAGGAATCACTAGTTGTCGTCCGTAGAGACTTACTGCATGCAATGATATTGGATTGGTTATTTTCATATAATTATAAATAATTTTAGAATTAATAGTTTTTAATAATAAATGATTTAAAAATGGTTTTGAAAGTGTTTAATGAATAGTAATATTCTGGTGCGTAGCTATTTGCACTTGAAACCAATGTAGAATTAATAACTAGATAATAACCTAATTTAACTAGAAAATTAGAGTCTAATTAGTGTAATAATTAATTGGTAGGTGTTCGAGACATTTCTGTGGAGAGCTCCGGACCGGACTTGTTGTGCTCGCAGTTTGGCTCTGAAGGCAAGTACACCTTGCTTAATTGTATTATTCAGTTACATTATGTCTAGTTGTTATTTTTTAGTTGTGTGCACACGTCGTAGAGTAGTAGACTTACCTAGTATATGTGAAGGTACATGGTATCTTCTGACTTGACACTTGTTCAACACGTTCACTAAGTGAGAGAGAGTGCATGGACTAGCGTGTTGACTGGCCATTGATACGTGAGTTCGCATCTTTTGTTAGTAGTTGATGTTAGTTTATTTTCTAGATTTTTATTGACAATGTTGCATTATGCCTGCACCGCGTATACGATTCAGATAGTACATTGGGAGAAAAAAAATCTACTAGTGAGCATATAGGATTTTTGTTTCTAACTGTATAAATGGTGTGCCCCCGAGTTCTGTTGAACGCCTGGTGAGATGATTAGTTCTTCTATTTCTCCTCCCTCATGCGCCACTAGAGATGTCTCGAGTGCATATCACATAGATGGTTTAGTTACCCTATTTATTGTTTACTGCTTTACTTTTATGCATGGTAATTTCTTGTGTACTTATTATGTCCCTCTGAGGACCTGTCACCTTTTCCAGATCCAGACGAGCACTTGTACCCTACGAACTATGGAGTTGGAGATTTTGCTGACGAGGACCTTGAGGTGGAGCCGCATGAGTTTCCCTGAGCGTTATGGATGATATTTTCTTAGGGTCTTGGGTGTCCTTATCTAGTTAGCTGATGCCTGGACTATTTTATTATTGTCTAGTTGTACTTTTTTTAGTATTCTTTCATACTTTATTATCGTGGATTGTTCTCCACTAGACTTTATTTGTAGTGAGTTCTAAGACTTTATCTATTCATTCAGTTTCCTATTCTGTAATATTTTTGGATGAGACTAGATTATTACCTGTCTGAGATGTTGTGTCTTACTTATATTCTACAGCATACTACGACTGGTTAGGTCCATTAAATTGGGTTCCTATACTTGTTCGTACAGCTGGTATGAGTACATATACCTGGTCCTATGTATTTTGGGACTGAGATATGACATATTTTTAGTGGTGGCCCATACAGGTCGAGAGAATATTATTTTGGTTACGTTAATGTACCGAGCAAGCCTACAACTAGGATTAGAATATAGGATCTCATCCACTTATTTGACTAAATTTCTTGATTTTGTTCCAAAATCTTTGAACTCGACTACCTTTCTTGGCCTCCGAAATTGTATTCTCTTAATTTTTTTGACGTCACTATAACCATTTCCTCACCTCTCCCTATTTTGGAGGGATAAATGTACTCCTCCAATAGTTCATTGACTATAGGCTTTTGCCAGAATATGGAAATTCTTGTTGTTAGGTTTAGAAGATAATTATGATAACATACCTAATAAGAAAATGAACTAGAATATTGACAGCTCCTAAAAGTTTAGTATACATAAATAAGCTTAAACATCTAGCACCTGTAAATTGATTGACTATTATCCCTTGTTATATTTAGGTATGACTTGAGCATAGTATAAACTACTAAGGTTAGTTAGAAATTTGACCATAATGTTTGACCCTAGTATTGAGGAACCAATAAAAATTTATTGTTGAATATTATGACTAAAACTAACTTCCATAGTGAGATAATATATGGGAATTATAAATTTAGATTCTTGTCTTGGTATTAGCAGAGCAGTATCTTTGGAAACTAAGAGGAATAAACCAAAACTTAGTAGGAGAAATGGTACCTTATCTTCAGCCTAGCAGATCCCCTAGAATATATGATCATCGCTGATTCATATTTTAGTATTCCTAAGTCACCGACAGTGCCATATCATCCAACATTGGGTAACTATCTTTCCTTTATTATAACTTCCTTGTCGTTACTTTAAACATCATTCATATTTGGGTATGTTTATATTTTAAATAAATAGACAGACCCTGAACACCACTCCTTTATTATATCCTCGTGAATATCATCTCCTCTTAGGAAATATGTTATCAGCCAACTATTTATATGCTTTCCCTTCTTGAGTTAACCATCCACCAATTATAGATCAATTGTCATAGCTCTTTCAATAATTAAATATAGTAAATGATTAGAACTTTTTTTCTTTGACCATACCCTGAACACAACTAACAGAATAAGGCAAATTAGTATCGCAGGAAAGAGTCACCAAATGGCTAAATTACATCGCTAATACTAAGTAGCGATATATTTAGCGACGTTTTAATTTAGTCGTAAAAAGCTAGTCGTTGATCAAAACGACATCGGAAAACGTCACTATCGTGACATAATTTAGCGACGTTACAAAGTCACAAGAATGGCATCTCATAGCATCGCAGGTCGCCAAATTTGTGATATTTTATTATAGTCGGTAATTGTCGTTAAATTTAGCGACAACTTGCGACATAATCAGTGTTGAAAAGATGACATGGCCAAAATTGTCATGTCAGCAATATTTAGCGACATTTAGTGATGTTCAACGACATAAAATAAAATATTAAGTTTAGCGCCACCATTAGCGACTCCTATGGATGTTACTGAATGTCATTAAACGTCGCTGAACGTCGCTAATATTGAAAAATAAAAATAAAAATTAATGAATGCCTGTAATATCATAGTACAACATGCCTGCAGTATGATTATATTTCAAATAAATAGACAGACCCGGATCAACCCTCCGTTGAATTCCCTGGGTTTGTCGACCCCTTCGGTGGAACACTCAATACCGGTACAATCACACAACAACAATGATAAAATAAATCAATAAAAATCTCTAAGGCCCGAATATAGTCACACAATATACAGTCACACAATAAAAATGTACAAATAATTCACACAATAAAAGTGTACAAATAATAAGTACAAACTTCCATGAATATGCCAATACACACATGTGAAAAAAAAACTACTACTGATCAGGAGAAGGAGTCGCACCGAATATGAGATAATAGCACATGAAACTGCTCATGTGTAAGCTTTACGGAACCCGATGCAGGAGTCGATGTAGATGATGATACAGGCGGACCAGGAGGACTTCGTTGGTCCAACTCTGTCAGTCGAGCATCGCAAGTATCCACCACAGATAATAACCGCCTAGTACTATGCTCCACTCGCTCGTCCATCTGAAGATGTGATGCCTGTATCCTCTATAGTGAAGCACCCACGGTCTCCACTCGCTCGCTTATCTCAATATGTGACACCCGCATCCTCGATAGTTTGGCGCCTATGGTCAACTGCAACTCCTGCAGTGACATCACGTTGCACTCTGTCGACGTGGCCAAATCCCTCAGCTTTATGAATCTATGCTCTTGTGATTCAAAATGTGCTATGAGTGTCGTATCGTCCATCTGCGGCTGCAGCTGCACCTAATCCTCTGTATCAACTCGTCACGCAAAGATATGATCTGAAGGTCAATTCTCTTCTGGGCTCGCTGCAACTCCTGGGAGGGCTGTGGTGTATGCACATCGGCAGAGGGTGTCCTAGAGGACTGTGATGCAACATAGGCGCCGTAGGATCCCGTATGTTAGTACGTACCCCTATGTTGACCACCAACGGTTCTCATTAATAGCTCGTCATTCGACGGAGCTGGGTGGGCCGAGGGTTCCGAGGAACCACTCCCCTCTCCAGGTGTGGGCTGGGTCGACTCTTCGCGGAGTCTCCTATACTCATCCTAGAAAAATATGTATCCATCGATAAGCATACTACTTACTATATATCTTTGGTACTTATTACTAATTACATATATTTTTGCTAAGTTATATCAAAATTAACAAATCATAATAGTAATACTTACGTAGCTCTTCGTCGCCCTATCATCGATAAGTTGTCTCCCCTTTCTATGAGTGGCGAGGAACAATATCACCATGTTCGCGTCCTCACCCCTCTGGACTTGTTAAGAAATATATTATTTGTTATTAAAGTAAAAAATTAGGCCCCGATGATTAAAAATTGTACGTATACAATGAAAGACGTACCAAGCGATAGAAATATTCCGTCATCGGAATCGACCCACCACACCACTTTTTCGCCCTCTAACGAGCTGCCTTGGCCTTCTCTGACTTTTCCCTATACCTATCCTTGTTGAATCTAGCCCTCATCGCAATCCACCGTTCAGGCATGATCCAGCCCTGGATCGGTTTTTCTTTGCGACCACGAGCCTTTTGGTCATCCATAGCATCACGGATGAGCTTGGCGGCGACGGAAGAAAACTGCTGCTCGATTTGTGCGACCCGGTGTAGGGGATAGAAATATGTTCTCTATAAGGCGTACAATAGTTAGTTATAAAATATTAACATAAAATTATTACTAATGTTAAAATCAAATATACTTTTACCTTGAAGTGCCCAAACCAGAACTTATTTCTCTCTTCTGAGGCATCCGAGTAGTTTATCCATGGCCCACCAAAGTTTTACCTCAGAAAATGTTCCAGTGCTCTCTGTACCGCCGGGGGACAATATATATATACATTGATAATTAAACTCATTAAAAGTGAATATATATATATATTCATAAGAAAAAATAACTAATTAACTTACTTTGTAGGATCATCAGCCCAAATCTCCATTCTCGACTTATCTGACGGAGCGCACGGAGGATTTCTCTGATATAGAGACAGAGTCGGCTCGACCGCCATCTCTTCTCTGTCTTCGTGGTACCATCAACAGCAGGAACACTGGGCTAAGTAGGAATACTAGACGGGATACTCTCAGGCCTGGAACTGCTGTTCACAGGAGTACTGCTGGTCCCCGGAGTACAGCCACGTACGGTCGTTGCAGTCGCAGTCTGAGGTACTGCTGGTCGATAGTACTCGGGGACGAGGATCGGAAAGGAGTATTCGTGTCCTGAAGAGGATGTCAAGAGGATCTACCACGGAAATAGGATTCGTGTCGTCCAGACATATCTGAGAACACATATAAGGATAAAACAAATATGCTGAGATATTTAGATTATATGACAGAAAGAAATACACAGAAGTTGTGAACTATGCCATAATAAAAGTCTAAATGATAAAAGTTTCGCCATCACAAAACATAAGTATGTATCACCATCACAAACATAAGTATCACAGAACTAGGCCACAAATACACAGAGATATGTATGTATCACCATCACAAACATAAGTACCACACAAGGCCAAATAAAAAAAGTCTAAATAAATTTTTTTATTTTTAATCATGATCTAAAAATTTATTTTGTTCGTCTTTCGCCTCCTCCTCTTCCTTTTTATCTTCACTTTCATCTACTTCATCATCGTCTTTTGATACTTCTACCTCTTCTACTTGATGAAATATGTCATGAGTAACTTCCGTTGAGTCCACATTTATAATATTTGCAATAAGAGGTAGGTCGTCTTCCTGATAAGCTATTTCGTCAACGTCAAAGAAATTTCTAGCTTTAGTCGTATAGACTGCCCACCAATCCGACCTCCCGGTTCCTTTTTTAGGATAAGTTGTAAACTACACTAGCTGAGCCTGACTTGATAGAACAAATAGTTGATATCCTTGATATCGACGCCGGTAGTTTATATCTACAAGACCATGCTTGTCAATTTTTCTACCTTGATCTTAGATGGGATCGAACCACTCATACTTGAATAACATGATCTTAGCAGGCTCTGTGGCATAATTATATGTTAACTCCATAATCTCTCGTAAGATGCCAAAGAAATCAGTGCCTCGATCGACATCTTTGTAGTTCGAAGATTTGATACACAAACAACTTTTTTTTTGTATAATCGAGATCCAGGAAGCTATCTTTTATTGGGGCATTTGTTGACTTGAACCTAAACCCATTCACACAGTAAGTTGGCCAGATCTTGAGGGCATAAATTGGTCCTTTCGCTAGAGTTCTAATAGATTTATTCTCAAGTGTTGCCTCTGGACGATAGACCTAAATATCAAATAAGCGATATTAAGTTTAACATTAATTATTATGTAAGTATACATACACAAAAAGTAATTACCGAGATTCTTACATATGTTGTCAAATGAAAGAAAATAAAGTCTTATTTCCTGTTCTACTTCTTCATCTGTTATGTATGGTCTACTCGACCTTACTGCATTATTATATGTGCTGAAACACAATGAAGCATAGGCAGATTAGTGTAATAGTTGTATTGAGATGACATAAATGTTGACGTACTAATTACTTACCCTTCTAGTTTCTCTACATCATTCTTATCGCAATTGAGTAATACATACAATTGAGCGGCCCTAAGCTCGTCGTCATTCTAATATCTCTTCTTCATTTTACCCAAGGGATTTCGGAAAGCATTAAATACTTTCAGCATTGCCTCATTAGATTCCTAATATCCGACATCATTTCTGGGAGCTCTCGTTCTATTAGTAGCAAAATAAGGCTTGAAATACATCGAACAAAAGTTTATAATCTCCTCGATAACATCGGCTTCACAAATAGAACCCTCCACCAGTGCCTTATTTTTTACCTTCCTCTTGAGGTGGTTCAGATACCGCTCGACCAGGTACATCTGTAAACCCTCTTGACCAAATTTGGGCCTACTAAGCTCAGATAGAGAGACTAGGGTTAAATTGGATAAAATTAGAATTAGAACACAATGCTTTAGAATTATTGTGCGATATTTATATCACTTAGTACACCTTATCGTTGCTTCGATATTTGGAGTGCTACACTAGCATTTACCTTCAAACAAGTTTTATACACTTTTTCTAGACGTGCCAACCTTCCATTATGATCCTTGTGTAACTCTAAAATACTCTATATTGTGCTTCAATTTAATCGCACAATAATTGTTATAAACGTCTAGTTTTAAATCCCAATAAATCCAACCTTGCATAATTGTCCGTTCCAATCGAGATTGGAGATACTAACCGAACCCATTTTCATACAACCCAAATTAGAACATTATTTTATTCTGAGTCTGCCATGTCCATGACGACTGCGTTCCACAAAATTTTAATTCCATATAATCCCAATTAATTGAAAAGCATCACTTGCACTAATTTTTATTTAAATTAGTGTGAAGACCAACCTCACCCAAAACTAGACACAACCTAGCCCATCTATACCCTACACTCCGTCATGTCAACATGTTTCCCGCTCCAAGAAACCCTAGCCGGCCTAATTCCCTAGGAGGACCCCCTTTCTCTCTCTCATATATATATATATATATATATATATATATATATATATATATATATATATATATATATATATATATATAACTTCTCTCTCCAAACCCAACCCTACACAAAACCCTAGCCGAACCCTATTCTCATCCCCCTTTATCACCAACACCCCTCTATCGTCCCCTCCACCGTAGCCACCTCTACCGCCGACATCATCACCTTCGTTCCCGTCTCCAGCACCACCATCCGCAGCCACCATCTCCTCCACCATCTCTGCCTATTGCTAACCCGATACCAACACCCACATCTCCATCACCAACACCCCCTCCATCACCCCCTCCACGTCCCGACCACCGTCGTCCTCTTCACCTAACCCTGACCACCGTCCCCCACGGCCAGCCCCACCGCCAGCACCCGCCAACTGCCGCTGATGCAACTGCTGCCGAGGCTACCGTTGCTGCAACTGCTACTACTGTTTTCCCGTGTAACGCCGGAGCTCCGCCCCCTCGCCGGAGAACAGGCCGTCGACGAGAACAGACCCCCCCCACTCAGCCACAACTAGGTACATGTGTATTTCATCATTTCCTTTATAAGTCGAGGTGTCAACGTATCGTTGAACGGACATGGGTAACGTGAATCCATAAGCGTAATATATATGTGTGTATGTTTATTGTTAATTAGTAATTGATGTTAAGTAATTGCTCAAATAATAAATGATTCATTAATGAGAAAATACTGTGTTGACCTAGAGTTTGGACAACTAGCCTTGTGCATGTAACACTATAACATGCTAGTTAGGACTTATAATTTAGTATTATACGTCTTTAGTTGGGTAGAGTACTCTGATATTTTGTTGTCTTGGTGTACACGATAACTGAGGACAGGACACGTGTACGACTTAGTTGCGTGCACACGCGACCCTGTTAGTTGACCAGTTGTGACCCTTGCATCAGTTCCTAAGAGCGGCGTAGTGTTCCTGTGCATATTATTTTAGTGACTGATGATAGTATTACTATATTATATTATATGTATAGGGTCGCTGGACCGTGCAGGTGAGACTTCAGGAGCAGGTTATTGGTACTCGTAGCTTGAGGACCCAGGCAAGTATAACTTGCCATATTTACTATTTAATTTAAATTATGCAATGTTGCGTGATATCTTGTTGCATTATTTCATACAAGTGTGTGCGTCCGAGATTGACTCGGGTGTAGTCGACGAATGCGTCAATGAGTAGTGTACTTGACCTAGTCACTAGCAGACTCACCCACCATTGTGAGGATATTCTGATATCTTCCTAGACCCCGACACTTGTACACGCATCACAGTGACAAACTCATATTGGGATACGGGTTCGCGTATCCGACTAGCTATATGTGCGTGTGATATGCATCACGGTTTAGTACGTAATCAGTGTTGTATAATTAGTTGAGACTTGGCATATAGTTACGTGGTATGCACGTCGTGTATTCGACTTGTATATCTGCGTTGGGCGGGGAGGACAACTAGTAGGAGTATGGGATACACACATTGGACTCCGTAGCATCCAGAGGAGCCACGGATCCAATTACTTCCTTTATACAGATACAACGTTCTTTGGAGCGATACGGACATATATATATTTATGGATACCTTATTCTTCGGAATGATGGACATTACATGTACAGATACCACGCTCTTCGGAGTATGGACATTATGCCTACACCCACCCATACGTACCAAGGTTGTCCTCATATTGTATTCACATAGATGGTTAGCATACCCCTTTATTTTATTCAGTATTTATATATGGCATGTATTTTTGTATCTTGTTATGTCCCTCTGAGGACCTGGTTCCCTTCCAGATTTGGATGAGGCATATTATCCTACTGTGTACGGACCTAGGCAGGAGACGAGGTACGCATCAGACGATGAGCTAGAGGTGCTTCATCAGAGTTCTCTTGATCATTGGTAGGCCTTCCGCCTAGGACTGGAGCATCCTTATCTAGTTAGCCGATGCTCTAGTCGTATTCT
Organism: Iris macrosiphon; assembly: GCA_036927795.1. NCBI lineage: Eukaryota > Viridiplantae > Streptophyta > Magnoliopsida > Asparagales > Iridaceae > Iris > Iris macrosiphon. Next base: position 59,779,900 of record JAYESA010000008.1, read on the forward strand.
CTTATCTGACTTTCAGTACACTTATTTTATCATTTGTAGTGGATTTGTTCCCATCAGACATATCTGGATTGTACTATGATATTTCAGACTCTGCACTTATTTTCTAGTATTTATTTCAGTACTTCTTGTTTATATTATGGATGAGATTAGACATTACCTGTTGTATATTAGTATTGGACTTGTTAGTATTTTAGGACAGCGTAGTACGTTTCGTCGGATCCATTAAATTGGGTAATCACACGGAGTCGTATTAGCTGACCATTGCCATGTGGCCTGGTCCCGTGTATTTTGGGACTGGGGCGTGACATGGTTTTAATGGTAGCCCATGCAGGTCTTGATTATCTCTTGTGGTATGGTAACATGCCCAGCGAGCCTGCAATAAGATAGGAATTACTAAGTCTCATCTACTTTGATTACGTCTTTGAACCTCCTTCGTATTATTTCTAAATAAATTGCATCCTGTTTGCTTGTTCTGTACTCTTTTAATGAAGTTCTATCCCTTGGAGCGAGATAAACTTGAGTAGCGGACGCGGGGCATACAGTGCCATAGTGCCATCCGCCACCGCACCGAGAGAGGAGACGTCCCAAGGACCACCCTGGGAGCAGCCACCACCACAGGCCCCGCTGATACCTTGGTCCCAGACTTCTCCTGACAACCCGATGCAGCAACACGAGGGTCAAACTTCACAAACAATCCCAATACAGCATTTCTAGGGCCAGACTTCGAGGACTACACCGATGCCGTAACCCGAGAGACCGACATCTGAGGAGATACCTACAGCACAGTCGGAGGTCCCATTGCCACTAACTCCACCCTATCCACCTCAGATGCCATATTCGGAGGGACAGTTGCAGATGTTTCAGTTCTTTTAGACTATGATACAGGCGCAGTGGCATCAGATCGAGACCTTGAGACAGAGCTTGATGGCAGGTCTGGAGAGGACACTTGCCCCAGCACCCGTACCAGCACCTACACTAGTTCAGACAGTTGGTACTGTACGAGGGTTCTGCCAGATGGGCCCAGATACTTTTTTGGGCAACGAGACTACAGAGGAGATCTCCGATTGGGTCACCAATACGGAGATGCTACTAGAGGCTTCTCAGCTACATCCAGACTTTTGGATGACAGCAGTGAGGGCCCAACTGAAAGGCAACGCCCATCACTGGTGGAATTCATAGAGCACAGCGTCGACAAGACCCAGACGTGGGAGCAGTTCTTAGAGTACTTCAATGCGAAGTATTTCTTGGCTACAGTCAGAAATGCCCTGTACTCCCAGTTCCTGCATCTAGAACAAGGAAATATGACCTAGACACATACGATGCGGAGTTTAGCTGACTTAGCAGATTTGGTGCCGTCTTGATACCTAATGACCTGGAGAAGGCCAGAAGATTCTACCATGGCCTTACTTTCGAGCTACAGAGGCACACTACCACCCAGGCGAGGATCTCTTATGAGTAGGTTCTTTTAGAGGCGAGGATCCAGGAGACCATTGGTAGAGGAGTGAGACATTCCAGCACGACTGTACCAGCCAGAACCCAGCCTAGAGCAGGAGGACCAATCCATTGTCCGGGAGCGCAGACACAGCAGAGGACCGTGCCATACCAGCACTAGGAGCTTCCGACTTGTCACCATTACAGCAAGAAGGGACACGTTGTCAAAGATTGTCGGAAGAAGCTTGGATTGTGCATGATATGTGGAGCAAGTCAGCACCTTGCCAGAGATTTTCCGCAGCGTAGAGAAGCAGCACCGCAGACAGGATAGAGGCCAGCAGCACTAGCCCTGAGGATACTAGCCCCGCTAGGAGGTCAACGTCCACCAACACCCGGAGGATTTCAGAGGAGACCACCCTTGGCCCCACATGAGGCAAAGTTTGATCGAGCCAGACAGCAGGCCGGAGGGCAGAGGCACGGGCAGGCCTTTGCACTAGTAGCGACTGAGGAAGAAACAGAAGGAAAAGCTATCACAGGTACCATTTTAGTTGTATCATTACCTTTAAAAGCATTGTTTGATTATGGTGCTACACTATCTTTCATATCTAGTAGTTTCGTAACTATGCATAGAGTAGCTACTTTCTCCTTACCTAAGAGTTGGAAGATTCTTACCGGAGGAGGCATCGTGTCGATTACCAGTACTATTAGAACGTACTCGGTAGTCATGTGTGGTAGGGAGATGAGAGCACAATTTTTGGTATTCCCGATACCAAACTTTGACGTTATGTTAGGCATGGACTGGTTAAGCCAGTAAAATGCCATACTGGATTGCCGGAAGGGTAGCATCATTTTTAGACCGCCAGATCACCTGGAGTTCGAGTACATGCGAGGGATCATCTAGCGAGGAGTAGGACGGACAACTGGAGCTTACATGGCTATGGAGATGGCATCCCCATCGATTATTGCAGAGTTCGAGGATGTATTATCGGAGGAGTTGCCAGGCCTACCGCCTGATAGAGAGGTAAAGTTCACTATTGAGTTAGTTCCCAGAGCAGCGCCGGTATCTTCAAATGTGTACCGGTTGGCAAAGAAGGAACTAAATGAGCTGAAGCTACAATTAGAGGAGTTGCAGACCAAGGGATGTGTTTGTCCTTTTGCATCACCCTGGGGAGCACCAGTATTGTTTGTACCAAAGAAGGATGGGACAGTCCGTATGTGCATTGATTATAGAGCCCTTAATGCTTTGACTATCAAGAACAAGTACCCCCTGCCGTGAATTGATGATTTATTCGACCAGCTGACAAGAACAGTGGTATTCATGAAGATCGACTTGAGATTGGGTTATCATTAGGTAAAGGTGCGAAAAAGAAGACATTCCAAATATGGCATTCAGGACTCGTTATGGTCACTACGAGTTCTTGGTGATGCCTTTTGGATTGACGAATGCGCCTGCCGTATTTATGAACCTGATGAACAAGGTCTTCCACCAGTATCTGGACTAGTTCATGGTAGTCTTCATCGATGACATCTTGGTGTATTCAAAGAGCCACGAGGAGCACGGAGAGCACTTGAGGCTAGTGTTAGAGACGCTGAGGTGTGAGAGGCTTTATGCCAAGTTGAGCAAGTGTGAGTTCCTCCTAGATCGTGTTACTTTTCTCGGACACGTTATCTCAGGAGATGGTATTTCGGTAGATCCAGTAAAGATTTTGTCAGTAGAGACGTGGCGACCCCTACCAACGTCTCGGAGGTGAGGAGTTTCCTAGGACTTGCTGGATATTATCGGAGGTTCGTAGAGAACTTCGTAAGGATTGCAGAGCCGATGACCCGCTTGACCCGCAAGGAGCAGGAGTTCACCTTGATAAAAGAGTGTCAGACGGCGTTCGATGAGCTGAAGAAGGGTCTGACTACGGCACCTATCTTGACCATACCTTCTAGGCCCAGAGGATTCGTGATCTACAGCAATGCGTCCGGGAAAGGATTAGGATGCATCTTGATGTATCATGGAAAGGTTGTGGCCTATGCCTCTAGGCAGCTGAGGACCCATGAGAAGAACTATCCCACTCACAACTTGGAGCTTGCCGCAATTATCTTTGCCTTGAAGCTTTGGAGGCATTACCTATACGGAGAACGAGTGAAGATATTCACATATCACAAAAGCCTGAAGTACGTCTATACACAGAAGGACCTGAACCAGAGACAAAGACGTTGGCTCGAGGTGATGACAGACTTTGAGATTGAGTTACAGTACCATCCGAGAAAGGCCAATGTAGTAGCTCACGCATTGAGCAGAAGACCCATGGCATTCTTTTTTACTACCCAGCAACACTTGTAGAGATCTAGAGCAGTTGGGTATAGAGGTCATTATGCCCGGAGTAGATGGCCAGTTGTCAAGTTTTTAGTTACAATCGACATTGGTTGAGAGGATCAAGGCTGCCTTGCCAACATATGCAAGATTCAAGAGGCTTCGACAGAGGACAGAGGTCGGGATACGGACATGATTGCGCATACACGAGGACGGGACTATAAGATGTGGAGACCGTCTCTATGTTTCGAATAGAGAAATTTGCCAGGAGTTGACGTCGGAGGCGCACAGTTCAACATACTCTATTCATCCAGGAGGCACATAGATGTACAGAGACTTGAGACAGTACTATTGGTGGCATGGAATGAAGATGGAGATAGCTCGCTTTATGGCAAAGTGCCTGGTGTATAAGCAGGTCAAGGCAGAGCATCAGAGGTCTGCCGGTTTACTTCAGCCGCTCCCGATACCTGAGTGGAAATGGGAGCACATCACTATGGACTTTGTTATGGGCTTTTCGAGGAGTCCTAGTGGTCGCAATGCAGTATGGGTAATCGTGGATAGACTCACCAAGTCCGCTCACTTTTTACCCTTCAGAGTTGGGCAGTCTACAGAGGTCTTAGCAGACATGTATATGAAGAAGATCGTGTGATTGCATGGAGTGCCAGTCAGTATAGTGTCTGACAGGGATACGAGGTTCACGTCTTACTTTTGGCGGAGTATGCAAGAGAGTCTCGGTACCCACCTAAAGTTCAGCACATCGTATCACCCGCAGACAGATGGCCAGTCCAAGCGTACCATTCAGACGATGGAAGACATGTTAAGGGCATGCATGCTTGATTTTAATGGATCATAGGAGGACCATTTATATTTGGTCAAATTTTCCTACAACAATAGCTATCAAGCGAGCATTCAGATGGCTCCCTATGAAGCGTTGTATGGCAGAAAGTGTCGTTCCCTAGTATGTTAGAGCGATGTGGGAGAGAGGCAGATTCTTGGACCAGAGTTGGTTGTTCATACAGTAGAGAAGGTAAAGAAGATCCAAGGGCACCTACGAGCAGCACATGATAGACAGAAGTATTGGACAAATGCGCATCGACGACCCCTAGAGTTTCAGGTTGGAGATCATGTATTTCTGAAAATTTTGCCTACCCGAGGAACCATCAGGTTTGGAGGCAGAGGAAAGCTGAGTCTGAGGTACATCGGACCATTCGATGTGTTGGAGCGCATCGAAGAGGTTGCTTACCGGTTACCATTGCCACAGACACTAGAAGGGGTTTATGACGTCTTCCATGTATCTTAGTTAAGGAGGTACATACCAGATCCGAGTCATGTGCTTGACCATTCAGAGATCACAGTCGGGCCAAGTTTATCATATCAAGAGGAGCATGTAAAGATTCTGGACAGAAGAGATAAGCTATTGCGAGGACAGACTATCCCTCTAGTTTATGTTGCATGGAGGCATCATGCGCCAGGCGAGTCGACTTGGGAAAGAGAGGATGAGATTCGATAGCGTTATACCCATCTCTTCGAAGGCCTAGGTATGTAGTAGTATTTAATTCCAGTCAGTAGTTTTTACCATATGTTTGTTTTAATTTTAAGGACGAAATGCTCTAAGGAGGGTAGATTGTAAACCCCCTTGACCAAATTTAGGCATACTAAGCTCAGATAGAGAGACTAGGATTAAATTGGATATAATTAGAATTAGAACACAATGCTTTAGAATTATTGTGCGATATTTATATCACTTAGTACACCTTATCGTTGCTTCGATATTTGGAGCGCTACACTAGCATTTACCTTCAAACAAGTTTCATACACTTTTTCTAGACGTGCCAACCTTCCATTCTGACCCTTGTGTAACTCTTAAATACTCTATATTATGCTTCATTTTAGTCTCACAATAATTGTTACAAATGTCTAGTTTTAAATCCCAATAAATCCAACCTTGCATAATTGTCCGTTCCAATCGAGATTGGAGACACTAACCCAACCCATTTTCATACAACCCAAATTAGGATATTATTTTATTCTGAGTCTGCCATGTCCATGATGACTGCGTTCCACAAAATTTTAATCCCATATAATCCCAATTAATTAAAAAGTATTACTTGTACTAATTCTTATTTAAATTAGTGTGAATACCTGTCACGACCCGCACCTTGGATTTGGGCATGAGTCATGAGTACACCCAGCCTACGCCGCAGTATCGGATGTAGAACGCTGTACAATAAGCCACCAGTAATCTATAACTCACCACATATATGCATCTCCATATTATACTCAATCACAGGCACTAGTTTAAAAGAATACACCAAGATAATAAAATAATAGTCTTGATGCGGATTCAAGGAATTTCCCCAAAAACTAAATATCCAAAATACAATGTTCAAAATACTTTAAAAAACTGTCGGAGAACAATCCGATCCAAATAACTAACAAAATCAACTACTAATAAACTACTCCATCGCAGACGGTATCTGAGCTGCTAACTCTCCCTGATCGTCCGGAAGGGCAAGATCAGGCTCTATTATGTCGCTAGCATACGGTCCATAATGTGTAGAGTTTTGGCCTCAATGTAGTCACCTAAAATGTTTATCCAGTGAGGAAAGGAACGAGTACATCACAATGAAAACAGTTCAAACACATGGTAGAAGCTATAAGACAATAAATAGCAAGGAATATATGATAGCAACAAACTGAACTCACAATAAAGCAACTAGAATAACCAAATGCTGAGGTCCTGTCATGGCAACATATCTAACAATATCTCCAAGCAACAAAAGAAATAACTACAATGGATGGAAGAACAGATAGGAATAACTACTCTATGTGATTTGAAATACCTTGTTGACATGTGAATGGCTAGGGGTAATATTCGGCAAACCATACGTGTCGTGCATGGCTGCTATTATTCCAGAAAAGATCATGGGATAGAAAGGTTAGTTCACACGTCCACTAAGTATTTTCCCTCCCCACAAGTACACATGGATTCCAAACCACTCACGGAGAAATAACTATAATCAGAACAATCACTTATCTGATAATAAGAATCCATCATACTAATCCGTGTAACAAGTGTCAAGAATCAAATAATAGATACTATGCATGCATTATAGAGACTATCAAGTACTAAAAGTAATTACAGAAATGTACTCTCCTGTGGTCCTTAGCTGGTATGAATCAGAATCCCAGTTACAGTCCAAATAGCCTATGTATTACAAATTGATCATGTCAAAAGATAATTTATTTAATTCTGGAATAATTACTCTAAAATCCTATTTTAATCTTATTATTCTGATTTTTAGGTCAATTCCTAATTTTGTCCAAAAGAACCTAAATTTTATCGACTCGAGACTCATGGCACACAAATCGAGGCGTTCTGTTGCCGAAAAGTCAACCGAAACAAACTCGACTTTCATCCATGATTTCCTATAGATTTTAGCGTCAAAAATATGCTGGAATTTATGGCTCATCCGAATTCAAATTTATTTGGAAATTATGGCACATACAAATTTCGTATTGTGCTCCGATGGTTAAATTCTAACCTAGAAGTTCTACAGAATTAACAGTATATAAATATTTCGAATTAAATTTAGGTAAAAACATATGTCAATAATCTCGACATTAGCTTTCCAAAACTTTAAATGTTTTATGATTCTGATTCCTGGTTCTCCCGAAATCGCAAAAACATCGAGACACGTCTATTTTTGGGCACGCTGTGCTCTACGACTTTTCCAGAATTTAATAATCATAATTTTGTAAAACAATTTATATATTCAGAAATCTAACCTCAATATCGTTCTAACGCAAGAAACTGGTTTTATTTGGAGTCTGGAGCTATGCGCAATGGCTTCTGGAAGATGAAGGAACCCTATATGGCAATTCTCCAAAATTCGGCTCAAAGAAAACCCTAAAATTATAACCTAAACTATTATATTTATAGAGAGAGAGGGCAGCCGCGGCTCAGGGGTCTGCCATATGGCATGCATCCATACAGCCCCGCCCAGATCAGACGGTCCGGGTTTGACCCAGCTTGGCTCAGCTGAGTTCGAGTCGAACTCGGACTCGGCTCGGTTCTGGGTCGGCTCGGCTGCACCCGCACCCACCTCGCTATCACTGACAGGCGGGCCCCACCCAGTTGGCTGCGGGAGGCTGACGGGTGGGCCCCCTGTCGGCTGACTGGGCAGAATAATTACTATTATGGGTTTTTATTTTCAGAAAATAGTTTTTTATTCAGTTTTCCCCAATTAACTCAAAATAAATGCTAAAAATTCCCAGAAAATTCTAAAAAATATATTTGATTATTTAGAACCTAAAATAAAAGTTTGGAATATTTTTAATTATGTTTAACCCTAAAATAAATTCTTACAAGTCCTAGGAAATTAGTGTTACTAGTTTTTCATTAACCAAAAATTATGGAAAAAATCCCACTAGCCCCAAATTAACCTAAAACAATATTTAAGCTAGAATTTTAGGATACGGAGGTTACAAGTTTTCCCTCCTAAGAAAAATTTCGTCCTCAAAATTTAAGGCAGAACAAATACAAGAAGGAAATTATCTCTTGGTGCAAAAAGATAGGGGTAACGCTCTCGCATCTCCTCTTCCCACTCCCAAGTGGATTCACCGGGATAATGGTGCTTCCAAGCAACACGAACCAAGGGAATTACTTGGTTACGAAGCACCTTATCTCTGCGATCAAGGATCTCCACTGGCTGCTCCGAATAACGGAGGCTTGGTCCAACCTCAAGCTCCGAATGATCTAATACATGGCTAGGATCTGCCACGTATCGTCTCAGCTGGGATACATGGAACACGTTGTGTACTCCTTCCAATGTAGGCGGTAAGGCTAGTCGATAAGCTACTACTCCAACCTTCTCCATAATATTAAAAGGTCTGATGAATCTTGGACTAAGCTTTCCACCTCCACCGAAATAAATTATTCCACGTGTCGGAGAGATCATCAAGAACGCTAAGTCGCCAACCTATGCCAAAACAGGAACTTAACGCATGATCTAAGAACGTAATAACTATTTAAATAAACGAATCGATACCTCAAACTCTAGCGGTCTCCTGTGGCTATCAGCCTACTGCTTCTGTTCGTCCTGAGCCACCCGAAGTCTCTCTCTAACCTGCTTTATCTTGTCTACAGCATCAACTACCATCTCTGGTCCCAAAAGTACTCTCTCTCCTACGTCGTCCCAAGATAATGGAGTTCGGTATCTCCTACCGTACAAAGCCTCAAAAAGAGATATCTCGATACTAGCCTGATAGCTATTTTTGTATGCAAACTCTACCAGGTGAAGATGATCCTCCCACGAGCCACCAAAATCTAGTACACATGTCCGAAGCATATGCTCGAGCATCTGAATAGTCCTCTCTGACTATCCATCTGTCTGAGGGTGGTAAGCTGTGCTAAATTTGAGTTGGGTACCCAAGCTAGCCTGTAAACTCCTCCAAAAGTAGGATGTAAATATACTATCCTGATCGGACATGATGCTTACTGAAACTCCATGCAACCTGACTATCTGTCTTACATATAAATACGCGAGCTTCTTCGTGGACAATCCTATTTTGAAAGGCAAAAAGTGGGCTAATTTGGTCAGCCTGTCCACAATGACCCAAATTACGTCCTTTCCTCCTGGAGTGCGTGGAAGTCCGGAAACAAAATCTATCGTGATATGCTCCCATTTCCACTCAGGAATTGGTAGTGGCTGTAGCAATCCTCCTGGTCTCTGCCTCTCGGCTTTGACCTGCTGGCACACTAAATATCTGGCGATAAAACATGCTACCTCTCGCTTCATTCCATACCACCACACGTGTTCCCTCAGGTCCTTATACATCTTGTTAGCTCCCGGGTGTATAGAATACTGAGAACAATGAGCCTCCTGCATGATCTCTTCACGCAGGTCCCCACTAGGCACACATAACCTAGTTCCGTGACTTAGAGAACCATCCTCTATAATAGAGAAGTCATCCATCAATCCTGCCTGTACTTGAGCTCTGAGGCTTCGCAGACCCTCATCATGGTACTGCGTCTCTCGAATCTTCTCCATCAATCCTGATTGAATCTGCATGCCCATCATCTGCGTCTCCACTCCTGGAATAATAACCTCGATGCCCAGGCTATCCAATTCTGCTAATAAGTGACGATCCATTGTCAAGTACATCGCTACTGGATATCTGCTCAATGCATCGACAACTACGTTAGCCTTCCCTGGATGGTATTATAGAGAAATATCAAAAATCCTCCATCAGTTCTAACCACCTGCGCTGCCTCATATTCAACTCTTTCTATGTAAAGACGTACTTCAAGCTCTTGTGGTCAGTGTATATTTCTACACGCTCTTCATACAGATAATATCTCCACAGCTTTAAAGCGAAGATCACCGCTGCTAGTTCTAAGTCGTGAGTGGGATAGTTTCTCTCATGCGCCTGTAACTGTCTAGAAGCATATGCCACCACCTTCTTGTTCTGCTCTAGAACACATCCCAAGCCTTTTCCTGAAGCATCGCTATAAATGACAAATCCTTCTGTCCCCAATGGCATCGTCAAAACATGCGCTGTGGTCAATCTCTTCTTTAGTTCATTAAATGCAGCCTGACATTCTTCGGTCCATATGAACTGCACATCCTTCCTAGTGAGTCTAGTCAACGGCTCCGCGATCCGTAAAAAATCCTTTACAAATTTCCATTAATATTCGAACAATCCTAAGAAGCTTCTGATCTCTGCAACAGAACTCGGAGTGGTCCAAGACTCTACAACAACAATCTTCTTTGGATCCACCGATATCCCGGTTCCAGTTACCACATGCCCAAGGAACTCTTCCTTATCCAGGAAGAACTTATATTTTAAGAGTTTTCCATAGAGCTTCTTCTTCCAAAGGGTCTCTAGCACAATCCTTAAATGCTTCTCATGCTCTTCCGGTGTCTTCGAATAGATAAGAATATCATCTATGAATACTACTACGAACTTGTCAAGGTATTGGTAGAACACCTTGTTCATCAAGTTCATGAAGACTGCCGGGGCATTAGTCAACCCAAGTAGCATCACCATAAACTCATATTGGCCGTATCTTGTCCGAAATATAGTTTTTGGAATATCTTCCTTCTTCACCTTCAACTGATGATAGCCAGACCTCAAATCAATCTTCGAAAATACCCTCGCTCCACTCAACTGATCAAAAAGATCGCCTATCCTTGGTAGCGGATATTTGTTTTTGATGGTAAGGTTGTTCAGAGCACTATAATCAATGCACATTCGCACCGACCCATCTTTCTTTGGTACAAATAAGACGGGGGCTCCCCAAGGCGAGGAACTCGATCTAATAAAACCCTTGTCTAGCAAATCATCCACTTATTTTTTTAGTTCTGTCAGCTCGCTGTTGTTGATCCTGTAGACTCGCTACGACACCGGTTCTGTCCCAGGCACTAAGTCTATAGTAAATTCAAGGTCTCTGTCCGGTGGCAAGTCCGTCTCTGCTATCATGGCTCCATAAATAATTCCATCACTCTGCTCAACTCCTCCCCTAATAAACTCAAATTCTGGCTTTCCTGGAGGGCAAAACAGTACACATCCTCTACGACAGTCTATACTAGCATGGTGCATACTCAACCAATCCATTCCAAGGACAATATCAAAACTCGGAAGTGGCATTACGAGTAAACTAGCATCCAAATTATGGCCTCCCAAGGTAACACAACGCCCATTACAAGCATCACTGACTAGGATAGTGCCTCTACCAGTCGTGATCTTGCAACTCCTACTCAAGGGTTCTGTTACTAAACTATGCTTAAGCACAAATAATGCAGATATGAAGCTATGCGATACGGGTGGTGTGGGAAAAGCACCATTGGCTCTGGTACCACGCGTTTTGGTCTTAGATGGCATTCTGAAAGGTTGAAAACAACAAGAATAAAGTTGATATAGCACAAGATAAGGAAGTATTCAAGAAGGACGATCAACTATGAAAGAGGTTCGATTACTCGAAAGGAATTAATAAGGGTTAGAAAGTTGAGTATATGGGATCCCTAGTTATGATTAAGTATTTTTCTATTCCTAGTACGTATATCCTATGGCAGGCTCGCAGTCGGACATCTAAATTGAGTACCACCACGAGTTCGCAACCTCATACAAAATTGGACCTGCATGGGCCAGCACTAAAAATGTGTCACGACCAGCACCCTGGATTTGGGCATGAGTCATGAGTAAGCCCAGCCTATGCCATAGTGTCGGCTGTAGAACACTGTACAATAAGCCACTAGTAATCTACAACTCACCACATATATGTATCTCCATATTATACTCAATCACAGGCACTAGTTTAAAAGAATACACCAAGATAATAAAATAATAGTCTTGATGCGGGTTCAAAGAATTTCCCCAAAAACTAAATATCCAAAAAACAATGTTCAAAATACTTTAGAAAACTGTCGGAGAACAATCCAATCCAAATAACTAACAAAATTAACTACTCCATCGCAGACGGTATCTGAGCTGCTAATCTCCCTGATCGTCCGGAAGGGCAAGATCAGGCTCTATTATGTCACTAGCATACGGTCCATAATGTGTAGGGATTTCATCCTCAATGTAGTCACCTAAAATGTTTATACAGTGAGGAAAGGAACGAGTACATCACAATAAAAAAAGTTCCAAACAATGTGGAAGCTATAAGACAATAAATAGCAAGAAATATATGATAGCAACAAACTGAACTCATAATAAAGCAACTAGAATAACCAAATGCTGAGGTCCTATCATGGTAACATATAGTACAATATCTCCAAGCAATAAAAGAAATAACTACAATGGATGGAAGAACAGATAGGAACAAATTTATCTTGTCAAAAGATAATTTATTTTAATTTATTTAATTTTGGAATAATTACTCTAAAATTCTATTTTAATCTTATTATTCTAATTTTTAGGTCAATTCATAATTTTGTCCAAAAGAACCTAAATTTTATCGACTCGAGACTCATGGCATACAAATCGAGGTGATCAGTTGACCGAAAAGTCAACTGACACAAACTCGACTTTTATGCATGATTTCCTATATATTTCAGCGTCAAAAATATGCTAGAATTTATGGCTCATCCGAATTCAAATTCGTTTGGGAATTATGGCACATACAAATTTCGTATTGTGCTGCAATGGTTAAATTCTAACCTAGAAGTTCTAAAGAATTAACAGTATATAAATATTTCGAATTAAATTCTGGAAAAATTTTATTTCAATTATCTCATTATTAGCTTTCCGAAACTTTAAACGGTTTGTGATTCTGATTTCTGGTTCACCCGAAATCGCGAAAACATCGAGACGCATCTATTTTTGGGCATGCTGTGCTCTATGACTTTTTCAGAATTTAATACTCATAATTTCGTAAAAAAATTTATATATTCCGAAATCTAACCTCATTATCATTCTAACACTAGAAACTGGGCCCCGTTTGGAGTCTGGAGCTATGCGCAATGGCTTCCGGAAGATGAAGGAACCCTATATGGCAATTCTCCAAAATTCGGCTAAAAAAAAACCCTAAAATTATAACCTAAACTATTATATTCATAGAGGGAGAGGGCAGCCGCGGCTCAGGGGTCTGCCATGTGGCATGCATGCACATAGCCCCGTCCAAATCAGACGGTCCGGGTTTGACCCGGCTTGGCTCAGCTGAGTCCGAGTCGAACTCGGACTCGGCTCGGCTCTGGGTCGGCTCGGCTGCACCCGCACCCACCTCGCTGTCACTGACAGGCGGGCCTCGCCCAGTTAGCTGCGGGAGGCTGACGGGTGGGCCCCCTGTCGGCTGACTGGGCAAAATAATTACTATTATGGGTTTTTATTTTCAGAAAATTGTTTTTAATTCAGTTTTACCCCATTAACTCAAAATAAATGCTAAAAATAATCAGAAAATTCCTAGAAAATTCTAGAAAATATATTTGATTATTTAGAATCTAAAATAAAAGTTTGGGATATTTTTAATTTTGTTTAACCATAAAATAAATTCTTACAAGTCCTAGAAAATTAGTGTTACTAGTTTTTAATTAACCAAAAATTATGAAAAAAAATCCCACTAGCCCCAAATTAACCAAAAACAACATTTAAGCTATAATTTCAGGATACGAAGGTTACAAGACCAACCTCACCCAAAACTAGACCCAACCTAGCCCATCTACATCCTACATTCCGTCATGTCAACATGTTCCCCGCCCCAAGAAACCCTAGCCGGCCCAATTCCCTAGGATGACCCCCTTTCTCTCTTATATATATATATATATATATATATATATATATATATATATATATATAACTTCTCTCTCCAAACCCAACCCTACACAAAACCCTAGCCGAACCCTATTCTCATCCCCCTTTATCACCAACACCCCTCCATCGTCCCCTCCACCGTAGCCACCTCCACCGCCGATATTATCACCTTCGTCCCCGTCCCAGCACCACCATCCGCAGCCACCATCTCCTCCACCATCTCCGCGTATTGCTAACCCGATACCAACACCAACACCCACATCTCCATCACCAACACCCCCTCCATCACCCCCTCCACGTCCCGACCACTGCCACCTCTTCACCATACCCTGACCACCGTCCCCAACGGCCAGCCCCACCGCCAGCACCCACCAACTGCCGCTACTGCAACTGCTGTCGAGGCTGCCGTTGCTGTAACTGCTGCTATTTCCCAGTGCAACGACGGAGCTCCGCCCCCTGGCCGGAGAACAGGCCGTCGACGAGAACAGACCCCCCCGCTCAGCCACAACTAGGTATATGTGTATTTCATCCTTTCCTTCATAAGTCGAGGTGTCAACATATCGTTGAACGGACACGGGTAATGTGAATCCTTAAGCGTAATATACGTGTGTGTGTGTTTATTGTTAATTAGTAATTAATGTTAAGTAATTACTCAAATAATAAATGATTCATTAATGAGAAAATACTGTGTTGACCTAGAGTTTGGACAACTAGCCTTGTGCATGTAACCCTATAACATGCTAGTTAGGACTTATAATTTAGTATTATACGTCTTTAGTTGGGTAGCATATTCTGATATTTTGTTGTCTTGGTGTACACGATAACTGAGGACAGGACACGTGTACGACTTAGTTGCGTGCACACGCGACTCTGTTAGTTGACCAGTTGTGACCCTTGTATCAGTTCCTAAGAGCGACGTAGTGTTCCTGTGCATATTATTTTAGTGACTGATGATAGTTTTACTATATTATATTATATGTATAGGGTCGCTGGACCGTGCAAGTGAGACTTCAGGAGCAGGTTATTGGCACTCGCAGCTTGATGACCCAAGCAAGTATACTTTGCCATATTTACTGTTTAATTTAAATTATTCAATGTTATATGATATCTTGTTGCATTATTTCATATAACTGTGCACGTCCGAGATAGACTCGGGTGTAGTCGACAAACGCGTCGATGAGTAGTGTACTTGACCTAGTCACTAGCAGACTCACCCACCATTATGAGAATATTCTGATATCTTCCTAGACCCCGACACTTGTACACACATCACAGTGACAAACTCATGTTGGGATGCGGGTTCGCATACCCGACTAGATATCGGTACGTGTGACATGCATCACGGTTTAGTACGTAATCTGTGTTGTATAATTAGTTGAGACTTGGCATGTAGTTACGTGGTATGCACGTCGTATATTCGACTTGTATATCTGTATTGGGTGGGGAGGACAACTAGTAGGCGTATGGGATACACACATTGGACTCCGTAGTATCCAGAGGAGCCACGGATCCAATAACTTCCTTTATACAGATATTGCGTTCTTCGGAGCGATACGGACATATATATTTGTAGATACCTCATTATTTGGAATGATGGATGTTACATGTACAGATACCATGCTCTTCGGAGTATGGACGTTATGCCTACACCCACCTATACGTACCAAGGTTGTCCTCATATTGCATTCACATAGATGGTTAGCACACCCCTTTATTTTATTCAGTATTTATATATGACATATATTTTTGTATCTTGTTACGTCCCTCTGAGGACCTGGTTCCCTTCCAGATTTGGATGAGGCATATTATCCTACTGTGTACGGACCTGGGCAGGAGACGAGGTATGCATCCGGGGAGGAGCTAGAGGTGCTTCCATCAGAGTTCCCTTGATCATTGGTAGGCCTTCCGCCTAGGACTGGAGCATCCTTATCAAGTTAGACGATGCTCTAGTCGTATTCTCTTATCTGACTTTCAGTACTCTTATTTTATCATTTGTAGTGGATTTGTTCCCATCAGACATATCTGGATTATACTACGATATTTCAGACTCTGCACTTATTTTTTAGTATTTATTTCAGTACTTCTTGTTTATATTATGGATGAGATTAGACATTACCAGTTGTATGTTAGTATTGGACTTGTTAGTATTTTAGGACAGCGTAGTACATTTCGTCGGGTCCATTAAATTGGGTAATCCCACGGAGTCGTATTAGCTGGCCATTGTCACATGGCTTGGTCCCGTGTATTTTGGGACTAGGGCGTGACAACATCCATCAATAACCGACAGGTCCACCAATGCGTGCCTCATAGAAAAGTTGAATCGGCAAATGCTCCATGGAGTCGAAGAATCCAAGAGGAAACACTCTATCAATCTTACAAAGTGTTACCGCAATATCCTTCTCCTGCTTTTCTAGACGATCGACGAGCAACTTAGTAGAACAAAGATCTCTGAAGAATATGGTAAGCTATGTCAATGGATCCAAACTACCTGCGGTAAGAATTCCCAAAATACAACCAGAATTAACCTCTCCATAAATACGTGACAATCGTGGCTCTTCATACCCTTCAGTTTGTTCTCCTTCGGGTTAACGCATCTTCTCAGATGCGATACATACCCGTCTGGAAATTTTAGGCCCTGGATCCACCTACAAAGTCTCCATTTGTCCTACTTGTCCAATGAGAAAATTGACTTAGGCTGCATCACCTTTCCATTCCCTTCGTCTATCAAATGCAACACAAGTCGTCTTTATATTTCTTCTAAGTCTAACCTGGCCTTAGAATTGTCTTTTGTCTTTCCCTTTACGTCCATCACAGTATTAAATATATTGTCATACATATTCTCCTCGATATACATAACATTAAGGTTATGTTTGATCATATTGGTGCTCCAATATGGTAGGTCCCAGAATATGCCCCGTTTCATCCTTTTATGAGTTCGACCAAATCTATCACACTTGTACCCCCTTGTAGGATCTTCGATAACACTTGGAAAATCTATGACCTCCTACAATATCGTGTCTCCGGACCACCTTAGCGGTGGATCGTCCTTCTCTACAACACCGGCACAGAACGGTCCATGCAATACGAACATGAGAGACGACCATGAGTGCTCCATCTCAATAACATTTCAAAGGCCAAAAAGTCATTGATGGTCCACTTAAGTGATGCTCTTATCTAAAAAGTCTACTTTATAGAAACATCATACGTGTTGGCCCCTACTTTCCATAGCTAATTCAACTCATCTATCAACGGCTGTAAGTACATATTAATATTTCTTTTGGGATTGTTCATGCCCGGAATGATAACGGTTAAAAACATATACGGAGTCTTTATGGACATCCAAGACGGTAAGTTATACGGGGTGACAATCACAGGCCAATATGAATTCTGGGATCCCGAAAGTCCAAATGGGATTAAACCATCGGAGGATAGCCCAAATCTGACATTATGCGGATCCAAAGAAAAATCGAGATACTCTCAATCAAAGTGCTTCAATGCTTCTCCATTGGATGGATGATCCAACACTCCTTCGATCTGTTCTCGCCTTTGCCAACTCATATTTTTGGTAGTATCCTTCACCATAAATAACCTCTACAACCGCGTTGTCAAAGGGAGGTAGTGCATCGAATCGGTCAACTTTCTTACATCAGGAGTCTTTCCATTACCAGTTGTCTTGTAACGATCAACACCACAGAATATGCACAGTGCTTCATCTTTATCTTCTTTATAGTACAATATGCATCCATTGCGACACGAATCAATTTTTTTATATTCCATCCATAGCGATCTAACCATTCTCTTAGATAGGTAGATGTCTGTAGGTAACTTGGCACCCTTCGGCAAGATATCTATAATCAACTCGATCAGTCGGTTGTAGCATTCTTACGACATGTTAAAATCAGAATTTATGCTCAACAGCCTAGTGACTACCTCTAACGGTGAATGATCCTCACAACCAGGATACAATAGAGTACTTGCATTCTCCAACAACTGTATAAACTTTGCAGTATTGCATTCGGTGCCTCCTCAACTGCTTTAAATTTTTTGGATCGAAAGTATGCCCTATAGCATCAAAAATTATGTTCACGTACCCGTCGCCGAAATCAACATGCTCATGGACATTCATATATGGATCCACATAAGGCTCCTTCTCCGATGCTAAACGCACAAGCTCTCCGTATTAGCTCCACTTATAGTAATTTGGAGTAAAATCTCTCGAGTACAAATGATATGTCACATCCACTTCTGGATGATATTTTAAGTTACGATATTTCATACATGGATACTTAATTTTGTGCCGTCCATGTACTCAGGAAACGCCTTGACGAACTGCAGGAACTGCTCTACTCCCTCTATATATTTATCTCGCACACCGCATATGTCATCAGGATGACAGTTGTACATTAATGAATGATGACGTAGGTAGTAATTCAGATATATATTTTTGTATACTTCTGCAAAGATGAATAGACATCGTTCAAGTATATTATCCAAATGTTCATCAAAGTGAGTATTTAGGTCATATCATTTGTATTCGAGTTATGATGCGTGAGTATCCAAGTTGTGACTCATGAGTATCTGTAAAATAAGTAAATAGATAAGTTTGATATTGATTTTCAGACCTAGTAAAAATATGGAAGAGGAACATGTGGACAATCACATACTCAATATACTCACTTGTATCTTGACCAAGCTAGAAACCTAATAAGAAATAGGTAAATAAACCTAGAAGCTGTGAGACCTTTGGCTCTACCTTACGCTCCGGTGCCAAAAGCCATGAGACTAAAATATAAAAGAGAAGGGAAGACTTATGTCTCATGGCTTCCGATACTAGAGCGGAAAGTATAGCCAAAGATTTCAAACTCCAGTAAATGGACATCTCATGGCTTCCGATACTTTGGGTTCCAAGTTGATAACTGGATTGGCCTATATAGCTAAACTAGTCAATACTAGGTTTATCAAGTCATTCTAGGTCAATACCTTGCTATACTAGGTTTCTAAGTTATACTAGTTAATAAAGACTATATTATGTATCATATACTTAATATATTATATATAATAAATATCTTATAATATCTTAGCCTAATACCCATTACCTAGCTATATGTTAACACATCACAATAATACTTTAACCAAATATCCATATCTCCATAAAAATTCTAACAAACCACTATATGACATAGTGACAATCAAATAGAGAATATATATCTAAATGGACACACATGAACACAAATAGCTATGTACTACAAAAATTCCTAATTATGCAACCAAAATTTTGAAATATGAAACCAAATTTCCATATTAACTAGGGTGTGTGTCCATGTGTGTCCGTATGTGTGCCCGTGTGTGTCCGTGTCTATGTGTGTATCCTGTGTTTCATGGATTGTATCCTATGTGTGTGTCCATATGTTCCTATCCATGTGTTAGGGTTAGGGTTGTGTCCTATGTAAGTGTGTCCATGTACCCTGTGAGCGTCCGGGTTGTGTCTTCTATGTGTGTGTGTGTGTGTGCGTCCTGGTTGTGTCCGGGTTTGGGTTAGGGTTTACCAAGCAGAGAGGAAGGGAGGAGGAGCGCCTGAGGGAGGGCTCGACGGAGGAGGACTACGTCAGAGGGGAGCAGCCGCGCCTGAGGGGAAGGAGTCGCGTCTGGGGTCAAGAGGAGAAGAGGGCCGAAGTCGAGGGGTTGCCGCGGCGGGTAGGTCTCCGGGGAGGATTAGGTTCACTGGGGCGGGTGGGTCATCGTGGGCTCGAAGGCGGTCAGCGGGAAAAAGGGGGGAGGGATGGGAATTAAAATTTTTGGGGAAAGGAATGAAAAGTCGAACCAACCAGCGGAACCCTATATGAATTAATTTTGCGACATCTATACATGACGTCGCTAAACGTCACAAAAGTTTTAATATACTGAGACATATAAGGTGTGGAGTCAGTAAATATCGTCGTTATTAAAAATATAATGACGTTTATTGACTAGTCGACGATGTTAGATTTCATAATACTAAAGGTAGTTGCTAAACGTCGTTGAAAGTCATTGATAGTGACGTATTATGACGTCATTTAGATACGTCGCTAATTACAATAAAATTAGCTACGTCGTATTCTGAGTCGCTAAATTCGTCGTTGATTTGATTTATTTTGGTAGTGAACGGAGACTAGCATATCACCTTCTCTTAGGACAACATGGTATCCACTTACGTTACTTATCCCTTCTATCAATCATAGATCCCTTGTCATGCTCTCTAATCATTTGCACCTAGGAAATAATTAAAATCCTTCCTTGATCATACCCTGACCTCGATAACTTGCATACCATCTCCTCTTAACAAACCACGTTATCATCAAGAGCCTTATTTACTTTTACATCTTGTTTTCTCATAAACTTAACTTTGATGTTCGTTATTTTGTACGATGACTAAAATTTTCTTTCATCTTTCAAATCGTGCCACCTTACCCCTCTAATTTTAGGCCAAGTAATTTCTTTTATGATAGGATTATAGTTTGATAGGATTATAGTTTGATTAATCTTAAATTCTGATTTTGTTGATAATTGTTAGAACTTGATATGTAGAGTTGTTCATTTAGGTTAGAATATAATTTTGTAATTATCCTTTAGTTCCAAATCATATAACCTTTATCAATATATCTCAATATATATTATATTCTCCCTCACGTTGCGAGCCAGCAACTTCTCCATTCTCAATATTAACAAATTTTATTCTATAAGCACTGATTATAAGTAAGAGTTAAGGATGACCATCACCTTAGAAAGTTTTATAATGCACTAGGATACCCTAATAGTACCAATATATTTTTCTTATATACTTTAATAAGAGTTTCTACTCTATTTACAAGAACAAGGCTATTTTGTAGAATCTCCTTAAAGCAATTACAATACTAGTTAAATTTTTGTAAGTTGGGTAGCCTGTCCTAGAATTTCATAGTTATTAAGCTACACTAATAAGGTATAATTGAAAGACACCAAAATATATGCTAGCATAAGGAGATGGTTTTTGCCAAGACTGCAGAATCCTAGCGGTCTTAACCCTAATTGGTCAACCATATACTTAGAAAAGAAGTTAGTATGACAACTGTGGAGACACAAACACCGGACGAGTCTTAGATTCTTGATAAATTTGAACTATTTGTACTTTTATTCATCATAATCTCACATACTTATATTTTGGACTATCTTGACTCATGCCACTATTATAGCCTAGTTTTGCATGCTTAATCTTTTATCGAGCTTGTACATAACATATTTGTTATTGGGGACACCCACTAATACATTGTCTAATTATAATCGATGTATTATGGTCTGAACAAACTTAGTATACTTGGTTCGCTCTTCATATGACTATTTTGCGTGGATTAAGATATAGTTGACTTAGCTTATTAGACAAATTTACTTGCCATCCAGACAGGTCAGAGCATATTGTATTGGTTACATAACTACACTAATATGAGCCTACGAATAAGAATATACCAAGATAGTAACTCAATCCACAACTGATTTAATAATTTTCTCATTGAATTGGATTATCTCCCTTGGCTTTCATAATTGTAATCATTTATTTCCCTTGATATCACTATCATTGTTTCTCATCTTTTCTTATTTTGGAGAGATGAACACCCGTGCTTGGTATAAGTTAAAAAATAGTTAGAAATAAATATTCCTTGGATATATTGTATTATTAGTTGCTTGTTATATTTTTAGAAGATAGAGTATATGGATATGCTAAAAAAATATAGGTACATAGTTGGATTGATAGTTTTCGAGAATAGTTGATATTAGAGGAACTTATGAAAATTCTTTTGGAAGATAAAAAATTCTTGTGGAAACTTAAAGTTTTGATATAGTATTTTGTTCTAAGGTGGGAAGTAGTTATAGAAATTATAAATGTCAAATTCAAATTATAGTAAAAAAAAATTATATTGCAGGTGAAACTCTTAGATGGTGGTTAAGAAGGCATTTAAGAATAATATGATAGAAAAATTTGAGTGCTTTTGCCCTTAATTTTTTTTTGAAGCAAATTTAGAATTTCTTTGAGGATTTGACTGTGAGAATAAGCATATGGGGATTTAATTTAAATTTTTATAGGATAAATTTAAAAGAAAAAATAATTAATTTGAGGATTCGAGTTAAAGTTTGAATTTTAAGAAATAAATTATTAATTTAGATTTTGAGAATGGAAATTTAGTTTAAAATTTGAAGACTACGAAGTTCAAAAATACCCGTTGCCGAGGATAGATGATCTTTTAATTCAATTGAGCAGAGCGAAGGTGTTTTCAAAGATAGACTTGAGGCCAGGCTATCACCAGGTGAAGGTGAAGAAGAAAGACATACCGAAGACAGCAATTTCGGACCAGATATGGCCAGTTTGAATTCACAGTAATGTCGTTTGGTTTAACCAATACACCCGTAATATTTATGAACTTGATAAACAAGGTATTCCATCAGTACCTTGACAAATTCGTAGTGGTGTTCATTGACGACATTCTTGTGTATTCGAAGACCCCAGAGGAGCACGAAGAGCACCTGAGGATAGTCTTGGAGATCTCAGGAAGGAAGAGTTGTACGGAAAGCTTT
Source organism: Iris macrosiphon (assembly GCA_036927795.1). Classification (NCBI taxonomy): domain Eukaryota; kingdom Viridiplantae; phylum Streptophyta; class Magnoliopsida; order Asparagales; family Iridaceae; genus Iris; species Iris macrosiphon. The sequence goes on from JAYESA010000008.1 coordinate 59,802,470, forward strand.
CAAAGTGTGAGTTCTTCATTGACAAGGTTGAATTTCTTGGACATATGGTGACGGGTGACAGAATTTTAGTTAATCCAAAGAAGATAGAGGCAGTGGAATCATGGGCTACCCCCAGTACGGTAGCTGAAATCAGGAGCTTTCTCGTACTAGCAGGATACTACAGGAGGTTCGTACAAGACTTCTCCAAGATTGCAGAGCCAATGACTAGGCTGACCAAGAAAGATATAGGTTTTCTCTGGACAGAAGAATGTCAAGCTGCATTTGATGAGCTGAAGAAGAGATTGACGACAGTGCCAGTTTTGACGTTGCCATCAGGGACATGTGGTTTTACTATCTACAGTGATGCTTCAGGAAAAGGGTTGGGATGCGTTCTTCAGCAGCACGGGATAGTAATTGCCTATGCTTCAAGACAATTATGCCCTCATAAAAAGAACTACCCCACCCACGATTTGGAGTTAGCATCAGTTATCTTCGCTCTAAAGCTGTGGAAATACTATCTGTACAGAGACCGTGTGGAGATCTTCACGGACCACAAGAGCTTGAAGTACGTGTTTACACAGAAGGAGCTGAACATGAGGCAGAGGAGGTGGTTAGAGTTGATGAAAGACTTTGATATCTCATTATAGTACCACCCAGGAAAGGCTAACATAGTCTCTGATGGCTTGAGTAGGTATCCGATGGCTATGTACTTGACTACAGATAGACATTTATTGGCCGATCTTGAGAGCTTGGGAATTGAAGTGCTAGTTCCAGGTATTGAGATTCAGATGTGGGGATTGCAGATACAATCAGAGCTGATGGATAGAATTAGAGTTGCACAGTATGATGATGAGACTCTGAGGAGTATCAGGGCACAAGTTCAGACAAGATTGACAGATGACTTTACTATTGCTGATGATGGATCTTTACGACATGGAACAAGGATGTGTGTGCCAAGTGGAGAGCTACGCGAAGAGGTTTTACAAGAGGCACATCGCTCTCAGTACTCGATGCATCCCGGTGCCAACAAGATGTATCGAGATCTAAGGGAGAACGTATGGTGGTATGGTATGAAGTGCGAGGTAGCACGCTTTATATCCAGATGTTTAGTGTGCCAGCAGGTAAAAGCAGATCGATAGAGGCCAGGAGGATTGCTTCAACCTTTACCTATTCCAGAATGGAAGTGGGAGCACGTGACTATGGACTTTGTTTCAGGGCTTCCATGTTCTCCAGGAGGAAAGGACGTGATTTGGGTCATCATGGATAGGTTAACTAAATCAGCCCACTTCTTACCCTTCAAAGTGGGTACATCGACAGAGAAGCTAGCAGAGATGTACGTGTGTCAGATTATCAGATCACATGGAGTTCCTGTGAGTATCGTCTCGGATCGGGATAGTCGTTTCACTTCCCACTTTTGGAGGAGTTTACAGGCTAGCTTGGGCACTCAGCTCAAGTTCAGTACCGCATATCACTCCCAGACAGACGGGCAGTCAGAAAGGACTATTCAGACTCTTGAAGATATGCTACGCACTTGTATTTTGGATCTCGGAGGTTCTTGGGAGGATCATCTTCACCTAGTAGAGTTTGCTTACAATAACAATCTACCAGGCCAGCATTGAGATGTCACCATTCGAGGCTTTATATGGATGAAGGTGTCGTACACCGTTATCTTGGGATGATGTTGGAGAGAGAGCTTTGTTAGGACCTGAAATGGTCGTGGATGCAGCAGAAAAGGTAAAACTCATCAGAGACAGACTGCGAGTGGCGCAGGACAGACAGCGACATTGGGCCGATAGCCACCGTAGACCCCTAGAGTTTCAGGTATAGGTTTTGTTATTTCGTTTATGATTATTTTTTTTAGATTGCGTGTTAAGACTGTTTGTTCTAGGTTGGCGATTTGGTGTTCCTACAAATTTCTCTGACACGGGGCACGATTCATTTTGGTAGAGACGGAAAGCTTAGTCCATGATACATCGGGCCCTTCAGTATTCTTGCAAATGTCGGTGCAGTGGCCTATAGACTGGACTTACCACCTGCTCTAGATGGAATACATGACGTGTTCCACATGTCACAGCTGAGATGGTATATGGCAGATCCTAGTCACGTACTAGATCACTCAAAGATCGAGGTTGGACCGACGCTCAGCTATCCTGAACAACCTGTTGAGATCTTGGATCGTAGAGAGAAGGTATTGTGGAACCAGACTATTCCCTTGGTTCGTGTTGCATGGAGACATCACTCTCCAAGCGAGTCAACCTGGGAAAGAGAGGAAGAAATGCGCAAGCAGTATCCGTATCTCTTCGAGACTTGAGGTATAATTCCTTGTTTGATTGTTTGTTCTTGTGCTAGTTTATTTTTAATTTCGAGGACAAAATTCTTTTAAGGAGGGTAGACTTGTCACTACCATATTTTAAAATAAGGGTATTTTCGTCTTTTCATAATTTAATGTATTAATGATTGCATGACATTTATTTATATTTAATTACTGTAAATTTATTGATTGTTGTACCTTACCGTTGCTTCGATAATTAGAGTGCTACACTTGCCATTGCCTTCCAACAAATTTTATACCCTTGTCCTAGACATGCCAGACTTTTATTGTGATACTTGTGTAACTCATAACTATGTCTTGATGTGCTTCATTTTAGTCGCACAACATTCGTCGCAACCGATTATATTTAATTTTATATAAATCTAACTTTGTATGCTTGTGCATTCCAATCAAAATTGGAGACACAATCTCGACCCATTTTGTGCAACCCAAAGTATGATAATATTATATTCTAAGTCTTCTTCATTCATGATACTTGTGTCCCACTTATTTTAGCCCCATGTACTTCTAATAAATTTTAGAATGCCAATTATATTTATTTTAATTAAATTAAACTATAAATCCAATTTTGTGCAATTTTCTAATTGTTGGGCACTTTTATGCAAAAATGCATTAAGGTGTCCACCCTATTGGACATAATATGTGGAGAAACCCATTTCTCCTTCATGTGAATTTTTTCATAATTTTTGGGAGTGTGTAACTCAACATCAACCTCCTCAAACCATAGCCCTCCAAATTTTGAACCAAATTAAATCCTAGCCATCCATTTTGAATCTATTGAATCATAGCCCTTGAAACTCTTCATGAGATGCCCTTTTTCCAAGTGTTGACCAAGCCCTATTTCTAGGTCAACCCAACACCTTGCTTATATGTATAAATATTCTTTTCCTTTACTTTTCCCTTTTCTTTTCTATTCCAAAATGACAAGTAGCAGCCGACCCCAACCATCCACCTCCCCTCATCACATCCACGAGACCTGTCCTGAGCCGCCTCGCCCAACCCGCCTCCTCGTCGACCAGAGATTGACCCGCCGACCGCTGAACCAAGCACCGACCGCCTATCCTTCCTCCGCCCTCGTCGACCAGAACCCCCGCCAGAAGTCGACGACCCGTTGTACCTTGATCCGCCTGCACGACCGCCGGAGACCCGCTGAAGCTGACCCCGCGCCTGACTGAACGCCGGATCCCGACCCTCGTCACGACCAGAACTAGCCGGAGAAGCCCGCTGTCCACGACTGAACCGAGCACCCTCCTCGACACGAATGCCTCGTTCTCACGCGCACAGGTTCGAGTTTCTCCTTCTTGTTGCGTACATGTACTCATACGCGTATACGCATATTATTCATTGGTATATTGGTAAATAGGTATATGTATATATTTAGGTATTCCATTAGTATATGTTTAATATGTATAATTGTTATATATATATATATATATATATATATATATATATATATAGTATATAAATTCAATTAGTATATATATACATATATATTGTATATGTATTTAATTGGTATATATATAAATTGTAAGTAATTAATGTTATATGCTAGTTAGGACTATATGTATATTTATAGATGTACTAAGAGACCCTAGTGTTAATTACGGATATCCCGTAGTTACATTGACCTGTGACCATGTGAATTGTTAGTAGACTGCCTTATGTACACTGACGTACTGGCGAGACCCGAATTATTTGACTGTCTGTTATGCACAGCAATTACAGACATGACACCCGTGCAACTAGACGCACACTTGATCATGTAGATAACAAGTGTCACCCCCTACCGTAGTCTCTGAGTTCATTGTGTTATTGATTGTGTGTGTTGGTGTATCGACTAATTTGTATTGTCATTAAATAATGTCTATAGGACTGTTGGATAATTCATACGAGATCCCGGAAACAGGACATTGGTATTGCCAGCTAAGGACCACAGGCGAGTACATTCTCTGACAGTTTTTATTATGTTGATTATCTCTATAATTATAGTTGTATAGCGTATATGATTCTGACACTGTTGTTTACACGAGTTGGCATCATCGAGACCTGTTACGAGGAGTCGTGATTTGGAATCCATCGTGCTAGCTGGGGAAACGGGAAAATATTAGTAGCTTATGTGATCATACCCAACTCTACATGCATCATAGCTCACCCATACCTCACGTCGGTGCAGCCTGACCATTATATGCCTCATAGCCTGTTACATGTGATTAGCCTGACTATTGCTTGCATTATAGCTATCCGGATGGTTAGCCTGACCTTACATGAATCATAGCTAATCATATGTAACAAGCCTGATCAGTCCCAAGCCGATCATATGATATGTTGATGTTTCACACACTTAGCTAGATGTTCTTGACATGTATCTCTAGTATATTGATCTAGCATCTCTACATGTTCTAGTTATTGTTCTAGCGTTTACTTATATTCTAGTTCATGGTTCTAGCATGCACTTGTATTTCTATTCATTGCTAGATGTACATTGATGATGACATATGCTCCAGTACTTCATTATTCTAGTATTCCTTTATTCTAGTATTTTTTATTGCTAGTATTCATATCTATCTTGTATTTCTTTACATTGTGTTATAGTTTTTGTCAATATATGTGGAACTGCTGTTAGTGCTTGTACTTCGCTCCAATCCTGACTGGATATTTTTTTCAGAGGATCTTGAGGACTTCTGTCCCACACATTATGGAACAGGTATAGATGCAGACTACACACCAGAGATCTTAGAGGAGACTATTCCTTTAGGGGAGATATTATCTGCAGCTATCTAGACAACATTATCTTATGCATTTGAGACTTACATTGAGGTTTATTTTGAGTTTATGTTTAGACTTATTCTTATTTTATGATGAGACTTGTGGAGACTTTATGTTGGACAGCTAGACTGTAGTTTATCTCTATTTTGAGATATTATGTTTGACATATGTCATTCTTTCTTATCTTTTATAGTGCCTTTATATTCTTATAGTTGTTGTGATTGAGTTTGCATTATGAGCTATTGTGAGATGTATATTGTCCTCCTCATGGAGTTGATATCATTGACAGGTTGTGAGTTAAGTTTAGTATTTATTGTGACCTAGACAGTATTCTACCGCCGATGCTGTGGCGTAGGCTGGACGTACCCACGACTCATGCCCAAATTCCGGGTGCGGGTCGTGACACTACGAAGTTCAAAAAATTTTAAATTTTGGAATAAGATTAGATTGAATGGGCTTTGGTTATTTAAATTCTTGAGAAGATAATGATTGATCGAATTTAGATTTAAATTTAGTTATTTGAATTTTAAGGCGATTATGATGTGTTGAATTTAAATTTAAATTATTTGATGAATTTAATTTTTTTTTTGGAGTTTAGATTTCTAGGATAAACATGAATTTAAACAAAGTGTTGAGAATTTAAGATTATGATATGTTTGGAATCGTGTTTAAATTTTAAGGAGATTATGATGGCGGATTTAAACTTAGATCTGAAGTAGCTTAAAATATTTAAATTTTGTGAGATCTAAAATTTGTAGATTTTGATAAGATTTGACTTAAAATTTAAATTTAAGAATTTTATTAAAATTTGAACGAGTAAAAAATAATAATTTTAAAAGTGAGAATTAGTTCTAAGTTAAATTTGAGGAGTTTAAATCTTAAAATTGGCAAATTTTGAAGATTTAATTTTAATTTTTTATGTTTTGAGAATAAAAAGTTAATTTTGAGGATCTTGTGAAGTCATAACCAATGATTTGACCCCATGATTATATTACTTTTTTTGAGTCCAAAGTTGATAAAGATATTAAATTTCGAGGAAAAAATTCTTTTAAGGTGGCTAGATTGTGAGAACCCTGATTTTTATATCGGATTATTTTTGGAATTAGAAATTAATTAATTTTTATTTATTTAATTTAAATATTTTTTTGATAATTTTTTGAACTATAGACACTTTTTGCCATGGTCTTGGGATTTTAGTACAACAATAGCTCTTGGCTTCTGACCAAATTTGCATACTAGACTTAGACGAGCCAAATTAGGTTCATGGATTGAATGTCACTCATAAATTTGTATCTCTATGCTTCATTTTTGTGGCACAACTTTCGCGACGTAAAATCCAGATATTGACAATTTAGCACTTTATCGTTGCGTACGATTTTAATGCTCAACATCAACCCTTTTTATCTAACCAACTCACATCCATGTGCTTAACTAGACCTTACATGTTCATATTAAGGGTGTCCATTTATTTAGATCCTTAAATGCTTCATAATATCACATGGTTCAAATCCTAGTTTAAATATCCAGTTTTTTATTTTAGGAAACTGCATCTTGCATATCTTTTGTGCACTTTATTTAGATTAAAATAATTAATTATATAATAGGCCAAGGATCATTAGAAGCCTAAAAACCCTCATGGACCCTTAAACAGAAGTCCCTTTTGGGCCAAACACAACTCCAAGCAACCAATATCCAAAAGCCAAACCAACAAGTATATATAAACATGCAACCCTCTCCTCTACCTAGCCCTAGCCACCTCTCCTCTCTTATGAACAACCACACCAGAAGCCCTCTCCCTTTTTAACATCTCTTCTTCCTCCTCTCCCTTCCCCACACCTTCACGCACCCCCACGAATACCCCAAGGCCAATCCTTCACCCGAACACACCCATATTAGCGGCTGCTATTGCTGCTGTAAACAATGAAAAAAACCCCTCCAAAACCATTTTTTTATCTATTTGAAGTCCCCTAGCACTCTATCAAGTGGCACAAAGTTTGGAGTCTGTTTGGTACTCCGTTTGGCCGTAGTGGCGAAGAAGGTCCCCGTCGTAATCGCGTACGCGTAAGTTTTCCATCTTCAAATCTCCTTCCTATTTTTCATGAAATAAAATTCATGTAGAACCATGTTAATGTTAGGTAGTGATTAGAAATATTTTAATGCATGTGAAACCATATTTTTATGTACAAAACTACCTCTAGTTGTTGAACAATCTAGACACGGATACAGTGCATCAATACTAGTTGTAGTTCTTTAAGGTTGCCGTATTTTGACTATGTAAATAAATTTTAAAATCTAATATATTATAATTACAGAATATTAATGTATTATTTTATTATTTATTGATTTTTTTTATGCAAATAGGGTAGTTGCACTCATAAACTACGTAGCGTAGTTGCTAGGAATCACTAGTTGTCGCCCGTAGAGACTTTTGCGTGCAATGATATTGGGTTGGTTATTTTCATGTAATTATAAATAATTTTAGAATTAATAGTTTTTAATAATTAATGATTTAAAAATAAATTTGAAAATGTTTAATGACTAGTAATATTCTGGTGTGTAGCTATTTGCATGTGCAACCAAGGTAGAATTAATAACTAGAAAATAATCTAATTTAACTATAAAATTAGAGTCTAATTAATATAATAATTAATCGGTAGGTGTTCGAGACGTTTCTGTGGAGAGCTCCGGACCGGACTTGTTGTGCTCGAGTTTGGCTCGGAAGGCAAGTACACCATACTTAATTGTATTGGTCAGTTACATTATGCCTAGTTGTTTTTTGTTAGTTGTGTGCACGAGTATTAGAGTAGTAGACTTACATAGTATATTGTTAACGTACGTGGTATCTTCTGACCTGACACTTGTTCAACACGTTCACTAATTGAGAGATAGTGCATGGACTAGCGTGTTGACTGGCCATTGATACATGAGTTTGCGTCTTGTGTTAGTAGTTGATGTTATTTTAGTTTCTATATTTTTATTGACGTTGTTACATTTTGACTACACTGTGAATACGGTTCGGATAGTACATTGGGAGGGGAGAATCTACTAGTGAACGCATAGGATTTATGTTTCTTACTGTGTAAATGGTGTACTCTCGAGTTCTGTTGAATGTCTGGTGGGATGACCGGTTCTTCTATTTCTCCCTCTCATGTGTCACTAGAGATATCTCGAGTGCATATCACATATATGGTTTAGTTACCCTATTTATGGTTTATTGCTTCACTTTTTTGCATGTCGATTTCTTGTGTACTTGTTATGTCCCTCTGAGGACCTGTCACCTTTTCCAGATCCAGACGAGCACTTGTACCCTACGGACTATGGAGTTGGAGATTTTGCTGACGAGGACCTTAAGGTGGAGCCACATAATTCTTCCTGAGCATTATGGATGATAGTTTCTTAGTCTCTTGGGTGTCCTTATCTAGTTAGCTGATGCCCGGACTATTTTATTATTGTCTAGTTTTACTTCTTTCAGTATTCTTTCATACTTTATTATCGTAGATTTTTCTCCACTAGACTTTATTTGTAGTGGGTTCTGAGACTTTATCTATTCATTCAGTTTCTTATTCTATGATATTTATGGATAAGACTAGATTATTACCTGTTTGAGATGTTGTGTCTTAGTTATATTCTACAACATACTATGACTGGTTAGGTCCATTCAATTGGGTTCATATACTTGTTCGTACAGATGGCATGAATACGTATACCTGGTCCTACGTATTATGGGACTGGGGTGTGTCACCCAAAAAACTCCTAATCTTTGCCACTGAACTTGGAGTAGCCCATGACTCCACTGCAAAAATCTTCTTTGGGTCCTCTGAGATTCCATCACCTATAATCACATGACCAATAAATTCAACCTTGTCAAGGAAGAACTCACACTTTGAAAGCTTTCCATAAAGCTTCTCATTCCTGAGAGTCTCCAGAACATCCTTAGGTCATCCTCATGCTCCTCCGGGGTCTTCAAATACACCAGAATATCATAAATAAATCCCACCACGAACTTATCAAGATACTGGTGGATCACCTTGTTCATCAGATTCATGAATACCGTTGGGGCATTAGTCAACCCAAACAGCATCACCAAGAACTCAAACTGTCCATACAAAGTCCAAAAAGATGTCTTCGGAATATCCTCCTTCACTTTCACCTGGTGGTAACCCGACCTCAAGTTTATCATAAATACCTTCTTCTACTTAACTGATCAAAGAGATCATCAATCCTCTGTAACGGGTATTTGTTTTTGATAGTGAGGTTATTTAGAGCCTTGTAGTCAATACACGTCAGTACCGACCCATCATTCTTCGGTAGAAACAAAACCGGAGCACCCTATGGTGATAAATTGGATCTAATGAAGCCTTTGTCTTATAACTCATCCACCTACTTCTTCAACTCTACTAGTTCATTGTTGTTAACTCTATAGATGTGCTAAAAAATTGGCTATGAGCCTGGCACCAAGTCTATAGAGAACTCAACATCTCGGTCTGAGGGCAAACCCGGTAACTCCTCTAAAAAAATATTCATGAACTCTACTATCAATGGATTTGGCAACTCCATCTCTTCCACCATGATTTTATAGATGGCATCCTCACTATGCTCTGCTACTACTCTGGCAATCTTAAACTCTGGTTCTCCTGGCGATCGAAACAAAATACTGCCTCCACGACAATCTATACTAGCATGTTTTCTACTCAACCAATCAATCCCGAGTACAATATCGTAACTCGGAAGTGGCATTACGAGTAAACACACACTTAACTCCCGGCCTCCCAGTGCAACTCTCCGATCCTTGCAAATATTACTGACCAGGATAATGCCTCCTCTAGTGTTAATCTTGCAAGTCCTAGCCAAAGGTTTAGACTCTAAATAATGCTTAAGAGTAAAAGATACAGATACAAAATTATGTGAAGCACTGGAATCAAATAAAGCATAAGCTGGAATAGAATCAAGAAGAACTGAACCTAATATCACATCTCCGACTAGATCCTCCTCCTCAATTGTTATGGCGAAAGCTCGCCCTCATGGTGTACCTCTCTGCTTCTGTTGGTGCTAAAAAAATGCTACTGCTGAGTCAGCAAAGGAGTTCCCCTCTGTGGTCCCGCAGGTGGCCTCGCTAGTGCTCTCTGTACCGGTGCTGCTCCCTGGCCTGCTCAAACGGTGGCCACTAGACATTCCTTCAACTCATGTCCTGGCTCTCCACAGTAGAGGCACACTCCAAGCCTCTTCCTACAAACCTCCCATATATGTCCAATCTTTCCATAGTGAGTATATTGTGAGGCCAGTTGTGCCGGTCTCGGGGCTTGGTATGCCTGCTATATTGGTGCTCAAAATGGTGCATGAAACTGCAGTCTCTGTGGCTGGTAGGTCCTCTGATGCAAAAAATAGGGTCGTTTTGCTGGACCCGCACTACTGCTATTCCACCTGATGTGTCTCTCATCCTCTCGGATTTGAGCTCTAAGTCATCCTCAGCCCTCTATGCATCTATCAGGATTTCCTCGAATGTATCTGTGCTATGTCCTCTAGTGAAAGATTTGACTTCCCTGATCCAACCTTTCCTGAACTTCCTGGCCTTCCCTAGAGGATTATGTCCATCTACAAATTTGCTAAATCTGCAGAACTCTGTGGCATACTTATCCACCATCATACTCCCCTGGACGAGGTCTAGAAACTGGCTCTCTAGGACACTCAGAGCCACGTCCGGAAAGAACTTCTCCTTGAAAAGCTCTTTAAAAGCTTTCCAAGTCAGTCCTGGCACCGCGATCCTCGGGTATGTACGAAACCATGTAAGAGCAATATCGAACATCTGGCTGCCCACTGCCTCCACTTGTAGACCCTCTGGAATCTGTGACAATCTCAGTATCCTCTCTACTTCCTCGATCCAATCGTCGGCATATAAGATTCCTTCTATGCCCTTGAAGTCCTTGGGCCCCATCCTCTTGAAATCAATGATGGTACCCGGCCTCGGCTGGTATAATACAGGGTGAAGTGGTATAATTTGTGGATGGACAAGTGCTACCTTCTCCATAGTAGCTAGTGCTAGTCGGTGAGCACTCTCGATGCCCTGACGTAGAACATCTGTCTGCCTCTGCTGCGCTGCCATCATCTCCCGGAACATGGCAAACATCTGCGTCTTGTCTGTTGGCATAAGTGGTGGGGGTGGAAGATCCTCCGTGACTGATGGAACAGTCCTCGAAACTGGTGGTGGAGCACCCCCACAAGTCGCTACTGAAATCCCCACCAGGACTTGTGAGACGACTCTCTGGGCGGAAGAAGGCGGAACAGTATTTGTCGTCTCTCCGATGTTATGAAGTAACTGACCGCGCCGAAACTCCTCTAGAGCACAACGATCGAATATTTGGCGGCATCCTGAAGATAGATTCAACAAAGGAATCAATATTGTGCAAGATAAGATAGCATCAAGGAATGATAGTAATATTTTAAAGAAAGTAATTATTCCAAATAATAAAGATAATAAATCCAATAGATTGGAAATATTCCCAGTTGTGATTGAGTATCCTCTCATCTTAAATCCCTAGTCCTGTATCCTATAGCAGGCTTATAGCAATACTCTAAGTCTGAGTACTACTACCTTGACCTGCATGGGCCACCACAAAAATGTGTTACGACCCGCACTCGGTGTAAGGGCACGAGTACGTGGGTACATCCAGCCTACGCCGCATCATCGATGATAGAACGCTGTCTAGGTCAACAATACTATCTAAATATCTTATACAATATATATAATATACCTGTCAAGATATCTCTACTCCCAAATAAAGGAAAATATGATAATAGGAAACAATACTCAATTGCAATAATGAACTAGAGGAATATTTGGCATGATATGAAATAGAAGGAAAGAAATATAGTCACAATACATCACAAGTCCAAGTCCAATCTCAATACAATGATCTCAAATATAATACAATGCCAAAAGTGTCTAACTGACATATACAATATCATAAATGAACTAGCTAAGTCTTATCGACTGCTGGTACTATCTCAGTAGGCTCTACGGGTGCTATCTCAACTGGTTCGCCATTTTGTGTCCCGTAATGTGTAGGACACTAGTCCTCTAATGAATCATCTAAAAAAATAAATCCATTCAGGATTGGAGCGAAGTATAACCCAATAGCAGTTCCAATAATTGACAGAAACTATGAAACAATAATAATAATAAAAATAAATGATGGAAGTAACTGAACTAAAAAATATCATGAAAAAATCATCATGGTAAATAATGGCAATAATCTGAGAACAATATAGTGAGGAACATCAATGTAATAAACTAGAATAAAGGAAACAATATAATAAATATGCCTTGAACTTTTAGTAAGATAATGTGATCAGCTTGGGCCTAGCACGTGCTATATATAAAAGGTGAGCTAGCGTGATCACAAGTAAGTTGCATGATCTGCTAGCTACCACGGGCTACACTAAATCTCGGGCTCTAAGGTATGATCAAATATCCACTGATATTTCCTGAACCCACGACTAGTACACAGATCAAAATCATGATACTTTATAACACGTATGTCGCACTGCACGATCTATAATATCATGCACTATAATCATGATCTATATAATCACGAAGTTATCACAGTAATCACTAATTAATCATGAAGCACGACACGGCGATCACTGAGTCATCACAACCATAACATCTTATGAACAAGATCCACGTATACCAATCCATGTAACCATCGTGTTAGAAATTAAATATCTCAATACTAAATACATGAAACATAGAGGCTATCAAATAAGAAAATTACCAGAGAATGTACCCGTATGTGATCCTGAGCAACTGGTATAACTCGATGTCCGATCTGGTGTCACACACACCTATAAAGAAAATATTATGTCACTTGGTATAATGGATGAGAAATAAGTTAAAAGGCACTAATATGATTTTCTAGGCCATTTCTAGGTCTCACTAGTCAAACTAGGTCAAAGGTTGACTTTTGGGTGTCAAACTAGTCAAACTTAAGACATACACAAGTTTTTAGGTTCATACTAAGGTAATTAGTCCATATTGGTTACTAACTAGCTATCACTAGCTCATAATAGCTGTACTAGGTCATTACCTTAGTGTATAAGGCATACCTTAGCTAATATTAACTTACTAATGATATAACTCTAACTTAAGTCACTAATATACATACACTAACTATACTAAATGATAATAGTCATATACTAACTGATATCAATTTACTAACTAATAACTTATATCACTACTATTATACATATATATTGCTAACTTAACCCACATAACTGATAATACACTAATTATTAACTAATACTAACTTACTTACTAAAACTCTTGCTAATCCTAATAGACATTCATTAAAGGTGACACTTCCCATATATCAATTGGTGCTTATACATAAAAGTTTCCCCAACATTGACACTCTAATATTCTCCAGGTATACATAACTGACACTACTCTACAATACCCAAGCCTCTAAGTCATCTGTTACTTACCTCACTAATACAACATAAATGAACTATCTCCGACTCATATATTCCTGATACAGCTGCTACCAGCAGCTCCCTAAACCACACATATCACTTTCCTTGCGAATGTTGCTGTTACATCTTTCTCGAGTTCACTGCTAAATGTAATAAACTAATAATCACTAAAACTAAGCTCCCATCTAACATCTACTATCACCAAGCCCGACCCCCTGTAGCTTCTCACACCCACACTGATGAACACAGTGCACAAGCCTGCACTTAGCTCACACACTGGCCATCCATGGAGTGCACAAGGAGGTAGTGCACACTCTCCCTAGAGAAGAACACAATCATGTACTGCCTGCACACACAAGTGCATAACCCAGACTCCTTCAGATTTCCCTATCACACTCAAATGCAGGCCACCTAATCAGCAATGTATAACCGACCCCCCTTCCAGTCTTACCTTACTTCTACACCACCACACAAGAACAATAATATCTCTAACACAGCTAGTTGGATGACTGCAACAGACCAGACCCAACTGTAAACACAGTCACAGTAAGCACTCATCATCAAATGCAACATCATATACTACTACCCTCATGCTATTCAAGATACACACACACTCACCATATATACACTATATATATATATATATATATATATATATATATATATATATATTAGAATCATTTAAGCAAACACTTAGAGTGTAAAACTAGAGTATTCATGATACACACTCAACCAAAGTGCCAATTCTACCAATTCTCCACACTAATCATATATACATCTCAATTACATATAATAATAACTAATATAACTAGTTACAATAAGAATTGAAGATAATTAACACAAATTAACCAAAGTGAACCCTGTTTCACAAAGTATCACACCGTATCATGATACAGCCTACTCATATCCAATTGCGGACACGTACCTAATCCCACAACCCCGATCTATGTCTAATTTGATCTAATTGGCCTCCTGATACATATTTGAAATCAATCTCAAAATTTTCCTAAAATGGGCATAAATTACCATGTAGAATTCACAATAGAGGTCTTATGAACCTAGTTCTTGTTCCTATGGGTAGTCCTAAGCCAAGAAATATTTTTGAAAGATTAAATGCATAAATTAGAGTCTAAATTATAGAGAAATTCATAATTTACATATTGGAAGATAGATTTTTAATAAAATGCTCAATAGACACAACTAGGACACAATCTTCTTATCAATTCTCCTCCTTCAAGTGCTCCTTGCAATCCAAGCTCCAATGCTCCTTAGATAATGAAATTGAGAGGAAATAAGAGTGAATTAAGGGAATTTGGTGGAGGAATGAGTCAATTTAGGGAAGAACACAATTAAAAATCTAGAATGAATGAACTAATGAGAGGAGAGAGAGAGAGAGAGAGCCTCCTCTAATGGCCAGACCCTCTTTCCCCCTTTCCAAGCAATGTATAATGTCCAAGTTATCCCTACTAGTTGGTCATGAGATTTAATTATAGAGGTCTTGTCATGCCCCAGTCCCAAAATACGTAGGACTAGGAACACGTAAGCATGCCAGCCGTATGTATATGGCAACTCCAATATATGGATACCATAATACACACGTACGCTGTAATATGAATATAAACTCATATATGGTATAAATATTGTCACAAGTCACTATTTGGATAAATAAATTGAAGGAAGAAGAGGGTTTATACGAAACCATTTTTTTGTTTACAAACAAGAAAAAGAGTACAATTAATCCTATATGAGGATGTTAAGTACAATAAAAATGATTCTGGAGAATAATGGCTATAGGAGTCTGATCTGCGGTCGATCACTTTGTCTCTTGGACCACACGATGATGAAAAAGTGCAGTAGAAGAAGAGGAAGCTTCAAAAATTGCAAGTGAGATTGAATTCTCGTTGCCAAAGTTGTTAATCAACACTCTCTGTCTGTGCTCTCTTTTCTCTCTGATCGATGATTGTGCCCTGGCCGGTGTCTAATTGTCTGATTGCCCATCGCCCGCCCCCTTTTGATCTTCGATCTGATCTTCTGAGTGGTGCCCCATACCCTGTGACCAGGGGTCTCTATTTATAGAGATCAGTCAAATAACTGTCCAGTTGGCGTAGAAGCCAAACTGTGAAGAAAGTTGCATCTTTTACGCGGCGGTTATAATAACTGCTACCCAGGTTCAAATAATCTTCTCAATCTTCGTGTGACACGTATCCCTTTATAAGGTAACGTATATAACTGCTTCTCAAAGATTACGGCATGCAAGCCACATAGGAAGCTGTCCCTGCGTAAAGATGGTTGGCGTAAAAGCCAAATAACTGTCTTGTTGGCGTAAAAGCCAAACTGTGAAAAAAACTGCCTCCTTTACGCTGAGGTTATAATAACTGATACCCACGTTCGAATAATCTTCTGAATCTGCGTGTGACACGTATCCCTTTATAAGATAACGCGTATAACTGCTTCTCGAAGATCATGGCATGCAAGCCACGTAGGTAACTGCACCTTGCGTAAAGATGGTTGGCACAAAAGCCAAATAACTATCTTGTTGGCGTAAAAGCCAAACTCTGCGTAAAACTTGATGATTCATGAATAATAGATAACCAGCATAAAATAGCCAATTATCCATCACGATTGAGGTTTTGAGCGTATTCTGGGCTAAATAGCCTTATCACATATCTTTGCAAATATAGCCGAGTTGGCGTATTTCGAGGAGAAAGCATACGGCGTACTCCTATAGTTAAAATAGCCCGGTTGGCATAAAATGCAAGAATGGTGATGTGAGCCTATTAGTCACAGTTATAGCTTTCCCAATCAATTATCCATCAAAACTGAGGTCTTAAGCATATTCTGGGCTAAATAGCCTTATCATATACCTTTGTAAATATGGCCGAGTTGGCATATTTCGAGGAGATAGCATACGGCGTGCTCCTTTAGTTGAAAATAGTCTGGTTGCATAAAATGCAAGGATGGTGATGTGAGCGTATTAGTCACAATTTTAGCTTTCTCCGTCATGACAAAATCTGAAGAATAGAACCAAATCTCGTGCATTAAATGCAGAGATCTGCCTCCATCTCGTGTATTAAATACAGAGATATGCCTCGAGCTCTGTATTGGAAACAGCTTTTAACGTGGCGTCTGATGAGCGTAAAAACTCATTTCTGCCCATGTAAAATAGACAGCGTATTCTTTGAATGCATACAAATGACTTGTATCAAGAATATGTCGCTAAACGACAACCTGGGTCTCTGTGCAAAATTATCATCACAGCTGTCCTCTCGATCGTCGTGCAGTACTTTTGTCAGGTGCCAGGTTCACTGATTTGTCTAACAAATTCATCCGAGGAATACGAAGAGTTTCTTGTACAACTTTAGCTGCATTAAAAACAAATATATTTTTTAAACTTTGCGCAGGAGGATAAAGCAACCTTTTACGCCAAAATAGCCTTGAAGCACTGCTTTACGCGGGTAGCTCTGAAGCTCTACTTTATGCCAAACAAACTTGAAGCTCAATTTTATGCGTACAGCTCTGAAGCCATGTTTTATGCCAAACAGTCTTGAGGCTCTGTTTTATGCGTATTGCTCTGAGGCTCTACTTTACGCTGACTTCATGTATGTTTGGGAGTTTGACTGTACAATACAATTCCCTAGCATATTTCAAGCTTCTACAAGACCCCCTTCAAAGTTTCAAAATCCTTATAATTTGAAATACTTTGAATGAAGCATGAAATGGTCAAATTTTACTCGTTTAATGGACATTTTCAGGGAACTCCTTGGCCCTTCGTCTGATGAAGTCCTCTCGATTGAAGAAGAAGAAGAGAAGTTACTGAATCCTCATCGTCTGTTTGCAAACGCTGATAAAAAGAGGATTTTCTGTGTAAACCCTTGTAACTGGCTTTTTCGAGCGTAACATTCAGATTATCAAGATATACGCGTGTTCTACTAACTGATCTGTCCTGCGTAATTTAAGATGCACGTAAAATCATAGATCCGTAGCATCTGAGCGTAAAAGCTTCTAAGCGTAAAATCGTAGATCTGTAGCTTCTGAGCGAAAAAGCTTCTGAGCGTAAAATCATAGATCCATTATGCAGCATGATGACCTGTCTTCCTTTTCAAATGATCGGCTGATGTAGTCCCAAATTATAACTGACTATTAAAAATCTGATTTGGTTAAGGATTCGGAGAGTCATTTGAACTCTATAAATAGGCCTAGGTCATGAGAGAGAAAAACCCTTCATCTTTCTCTGCAAGACCCTTCGTCTCTTTCTGAAAACTCTTCGTCTCCTTCTGAAAAAGACCTCATGGCACCAAAATAGACCTCCACCACTAAGGGAAAGAAAGCCGCTTCATCATCTCGCTCCACTGCTCAAGCACGAGCGAATCCTACTAGGCCAAGCGAGCCTCGTTCTGAACGAAGTGCTCCGTCGTCTAGCTGTGCACCGGGCATCACAGATAAAACTTTGAGAGAAAAAAAAGCCTTCGCACACGTTGTACGTGTATGCGTAAATACGCCCATATTAATGTGTCAGCGTAAAACTCCATATTTTTGCAGTCTGGCGTAAAAACTCAGACTGTCAAATTTTGGCGTATACTGCAAACCTTGTGTTTTACGCACTGGAAGTAAATTCTAACATAAAACTCAAATTTTTGTAGTCTGACGTAAAAACTCAGACGGTTAGGTTTTGGCGTATACTGCAAACCTTGTATTTTATGCACTGGAAGTAAATTCCAGCATAAAAGCTGACTTATTCTCTTGCTTTTTGCAGTGGACCTACAGATCCCTCCTCTGGCTGAAGTAATGGGCTCTGCTGCTGGAATGTTGAATTCCAACTACTTGGAAGACTTGTCCCACGTGACTTTCTCCATCTCTGGAAACGAGTATCCTCAAGAAAGGAAAACTTTAATCTCGGCCCAAGGAGAAAGAATATTGCTGAGTATGATCAGTGGGGAACCCTTGACATACATAGATGGGACTGAATATAAGAACCAAATTTCTTTTTTGGGGATGTTATTGATAAGCAATCCCAAACGAAGCCCAAGAAGGAAGACTGGGTATTCTCTGCTGAGGGCACGGTAATGTACCTGCCAAAGATGTCCAGGGACTATTCCATTTCTGCATTCTTCTATGCCACACATCCCAGAAGGATGTCATGGACTCTGACTCTTGATCTTCATGGGCAGCCAGGGTAGATCTTTTATAAGAAAGTATTAAACCAAGGATCCTTTGTAGGTAGTCCCTCCGGCCCTGTTATGCCCTTCAGAGGATTACTACCAGGCATCGTCCCTAGTGGGGACTCCTCTTTGATCCAGCCATTTTAAATGGCCACTTTCTGCAAGGAATTCATAGGGCAGGAAGGAGTATATCCCAGGGTTAACCCTCGCACCAGTGGATGGCTTAGCCCCCACAATCTTCGATGGGCCAGTTTAACTGCATGGGCCCTGAAGCACTTTCAGATGGAGCTGGAAAGTATTAACTTACTTGAGGCTGTCAGTGCTACTGGTGTTGGGCTGCCTATCAACCGCAATTTGTTCTTGGCTTTGATGGAGCGATATAACTCGCTCACTGGGACTTTTGCCACTCTGATAGGTAAGTTGGGCTTAGCCCTTCATGAGATGGCAGATATCTCAAAGCTGCCATTGGAAGAAATTCCTTATGAAGAATACGTCCCCACCAACAGAGAGTTGAAGGATACCAACCCTCGGGTAGTGGCAGTATACCAAGAGCTGATGAGCCACTGTCTTGCATGTACCACCTTCTATAGAAAGCCTTCTGATTTAGCCCATATTAACAAATGGGTATCCTATCTCTTCTTCCATCAGGCTAGAGATGCCAAACAGGACAAGGTTGTAGATAGTAAAGACAAACCTTTGAACCCTCTGAGCATTCTTAATGCCAACACAATCGATGATCTCATTGAAGATACAGAGGCTCCAGATTATGTTCTGAATGAAGAAATAGGGGGTTATCCTGCAGGAACCAAAGCTTACAGTTATATGAGGCATTGTCGAAAGCCTCTGTCAAGAGAAGCTCAACTGGCTGGCTTCCTTTCTATTTGGCTACGCCGATGGGTGGTTCCTGGCATCTCGTCTACAGATCGCATTCATCGCAACACCATATGGCCCGCAGTGCGTTTGGTATTTGAAGCAAGATTGGGCCTGCTCCTTGCCATGGTATGCAGGATACAAGCTGGCCTGAGGGCTATTACTGATGGGCTGCTGGCCGAAACTACACATCGTGAAGGATATCCCAGAGTAGAATTGCCATTCTTATATCTGATGGGATGGTTAATCCTTCACAACACCAGAGTGATGTCTCCCGGATCTGCCAGTGGTTCGGGCAATAACTTTTTGTTGAATTACATAAATTCTTCTTGGAATGTGACTAGCGTCATAGATTGTCGACTAGCACTAAATTTTGCCCATAGTTGGAAATTCTTCTGCACCGTCCCCCCATACATATCAATCAACAGGGGAATAAACTTCAAGATGTAGGTCAGGAGAAGACTATTCTTTCTCCTGAAGCCTTTTACTGGTTGGTCTGTATTAGACCTTCCCACTTGCTGTACAGAAGTGAGGACCACTGCTACTTGGAGCCTTATCTGCCTAGCCGTTTCGTCAGGCAATTTGGGTATGATCAGTTGCACTTGAGAAATCCCATCACTAGCTTCAAATTCAAAGGTGGGCTTATTGATGGAGCTAGAGGATGGCGGTATTTTATCATGGGTTGTACTGGAGCAACCTTTGCTATGCCTGCGACTTCTCTCTCCATGGAGTTGCGTATTCTTCATTCATACGCACAGTTTTATGCGTCCATCAATACCTTCCATTATGATTTTGATGTACATGGAAGTTTCAGAATGCCCTCTCATAAGTCCACTGGAAGAGAGGAGATACCATCTGTCTCCTCTGATGAAGGTGATGAAGTTACTGGTGTAGATAATTTTTTGTTGATTTTACCGAGAGGCGTAATAGCTCCCCCAGCAGAGCCTCTCATAATTTCCAATAAACGAAAGACTTCTACTCTGAAAGAGCCTTCCCCCTGCAAGAAGAAACAGATTACAAAAGGTCCTAAAAGGACTTCCACCAAGGGGGCCTCTTCCAGAAGTGAGTCTATTGTTTCCCCTGTTGGGGATGATTCTTTGATTAGGGATCATTCACCTTTTAAAGAAGGAACCTCCATAGTTCCAGCTGAAAGTGTTGGAGATTCTTTGCCCGCGACTGCAGCTGCTACCATCGTTACTGGTGGTGCTTCTATATCGACTTCGAGGCCGAGTTCAATAATGATCAGTATACCTTTACCAAGACAAATAATGGGGCCGCTACCATTTTTGTTTATACAAATAAATTGAAGGAAGAAGAGGGTTTATACGAAACCTTTCTTTTGTTTACAAACAAGAAAAAGAGTACAATTAATCCTATACGAGGATGTTAAGTACAATAAAAATAATTCTGGGGAATAATTGCTATAGGAGTATGATTTGCGGTCGATCACTTTGTCCCTTGGACCACACGATGATGAAAAAGTGCTGTAGAAGAAGAGGAAGCTTCAAAAGTTGCAAGTGAGATTGAATTCTCGTTCCCAAAGTTGTTAATCAACATTCTCTATCTGTGCTATCTTTTCTCTCTGATCGATGATTGTGCCCTGGCCTGTGTCTAATTGTCTGATTGCCCAATCGCCTGCCCCATTTTGATCTTTGATCTGATCTTCAGAGTGGTGCCCCATACCCTGTGACCAGGGGTCTCTATTTATAGAGATCAGTCAAATAACTGTCCAGTTGGCATAGAAGCCAAACTGTGAAGAAAGTTACATCTTTTACACAGCGGTTATAATAACTGCTACCCACGTTTAAATAATCTTCTCAATCTACGTGTGACACGTATCCCTTTATAAGGTAACGTGTATAACTGCTTCTCGAAGATCACGGCATGCAAGCCACGTAGGAAGCTGCCCCTACGTAAAGATGGTTGGCGTAAAAGCCAAATAACTATCTTGTTGGCGTAAAAGCCAAACTGTGAAGAAGACTACCTCCTTTACGCTGAGGTTATAATAACTGCTACCCACGTTCGAATAATCTTCTGAATCTGCGTGTGACACGTATTCCTTTATAAGGTAACGCGTATAACTGTTTCTCGAAGATCATGGCATGCAAGCCACGTAGGTAACTACACCTTGCATAAAGATGGTTGGCATAAAAGCCAAATAACTGTCTTGTTGGCATAAAATCCAAATAGCTGTCTTGTTGGCGTAAAAGCCAAATAGCTGTCTTGTTGGCGTAAAAGCCAAACTCTGCGTAAAACTTGATGATTCATGAATAATAGATAACCAGCGTAAAATAGCCAATTATCCATCACGACTGAGGTTTTGAACGCATTCCGGGCTAAATAGCCTTATCACATACCTTTGCAAATATAGACAAGTTGGCGTATTTCGAGAAGATAGCATACGACGTACTCCTATAGTTAAAAATAGCCCAATTGGCGTAAAATGCAAGGATGGTGATATGAGCGTATTAGTCACAGTTTTAGCTTTCCCAATCAATTATCCATCACAACTGAGGTCTTGAGCGTATTTTGGGCTAAATAGCCTTATCACATACCTTTGCAAATATGGCCGAGTTGGCGTATTTCGAGGAGATAGCATTCGACGTACTCCTATAGTTGAAAATAGCCTAGTTGGCGTAAAATGCAAGGATGGTGATGTGAGCGTATTAGTCACAGTTTTAGCTCTTCCCGTCATGACAAAATATGAAGAATAGAACCAAATCTCGTGCATTAAATGCAGAGATCTGCCTCCATCTCGTGTATTAAATACAGAGATATGCCTCGAGCTCTGTATGAGAAACAGCTTTTGACGTGGCGTCTGATGAGCGTAAAAACTTATTTCTGCCCATGTAAAAATAGACAGCGTATTATTTGAATGCGTAAAAATGACTTGTATCAAGAATATGTCGCTAAATGAAAACCTGGGTCTCTGTGCAAAATCATCATCACAGCCGTCCTCTCGATCGTCGTATAGTACTTTTGTCAGGTGCCAGGTTCACTGATTTGTTTGACAAATTCATCCGAGGAATACGAAGAGTTCCTCGGATGACTTTATGCTGCATTAAAAATAAACGTATTTTTTAAACTTTACGTAGGAGGATAAAGCAACCTTTTACGCCAAAATAGCCTTGAAGCACTGCTTTACGCGGGTAGCTCTGAAGCTCTACTTTACGCCAAACAGTCTTGAAGCTCGGTTTTACGCGTACAGCTCTGAAGCCATGTTTTACGCCACACAGTCTTGAGGCTCTATTTTACGCGTATTGCTCCGAGGCTCTGCTTTACGCTGACTTCATGTATGTTGGAGAGTTTGACTGTATAATACGCGTACAATTCCCTAGCATATTTTATGCTTCTACAGTCACCAATATACTAAATCTCATCCACACAACAAGTCACAAAAATAAAATAACTAAACTAGAATAATGAGTCTGAATAATCCAAAACTAATAGTCGGGTGGCGACAAATCCACTACCAATGACTATATCAATACTAAAAGGGAGGAGAAGGGTAATTCTCCAATATAAGTAAGATGATGATATAAAGGTATTCAGCGAAGCGATCTGTTGCTGGAGATAATCAAAGATGCTCTGAAGGTAAGACCTCCTCAGAAGAGATAAGTGGTAAGACCTGATCCGTGCTCCTGCGAAAATTTATGAACATCTACACCTGGAAAGGGACCAGGTCCTCAGAGGGACGTAACAAGATACATAGAAGCAAGCCAATTTGAATACAGTAAACAAGCATAATGTTTGAAAATATATAACTACGCTGTACAAGATAATCTATATGAATGCAAATGAGGACAATTTTTCGACGTTTGGACAAGGGTAGGCTACTCGATCTAAGCCTCACAACTTACACACCCGTCTAGAACATCAGAAATCATCATACCTCAGGGGTAGCGACCAGCACGACTCTACAAAAATTAATATACCTCTGGGGTAGCGACCAACACGACACACGCCCGTAGTGCGAGCTATATACTATGGTTTACCAGATTGGTTAAAGCCCATACGCCTAATGATTGTCCTCTCATGATACTAGGTGTCAAGTGTGTGTCAACATATCTAATATATAGTAATGACTGAACGAAACTACACATGCAATAAATATACAGAAATGAAATAAATATACAGAAATATAAATAGCATGCAAAAGTACTGTAAATAATTTGACAAGGTATCTTGCCTGGCAAGAAAGCTGCAAAGTGTAAACGCCCAGATGTCACGCACACAGGAGTAGAAACTGCGGCCTCAGAATAAACGTCTCCGGATGCTAAAATAGAGATCACCAACATTTCCAGAATAAGCGAGATAGCTAGAAATCACTACCCTTTCGTCCAATTTGGACACAGGGACAAAACGATAATTTTGGATCAAAGTGGGGTCCACGTGTGGCCCACTTTGCTCCGAAAAACGTGCCAAGGGTAACAGTCTCTAAATGGGACAAATTATAGGTCAAACGAACTCTAAAAGTCAGTACAAAACGGTACGTCCAAATATGGATTTCGGTGAGCCGAACACAATTTTGCCCAAAAAGTCAACCGTGGGGTCCGCCAATTGGCGACTTGGTCAACTATCTCAGAATTGCATAAAAATTGGGTCACAGGACCAACACGTTACCACGAGTCTAGTGGCGCAAGTTTTGTTACAATCCGACCAGCGTGCACAAAATGCGCAGGGCTTTCGCAAAAATTACGACACGGAGATTGTCCGCGGATACGGGCTAATTTCGACGCGCACATGCGTCCAAATCAGTTTCTGCAAACTCTCATACGTTTAGGTACGCTGCACGCACCTTTTGGTACACTTAGTACACGGCGGGGCGGTCCCGTTTGGCGGGACGCGCTCCGTTTCATAATTTTTGAAAATCTAGAAAAAGTGGGTTTTTGGGGTTTTCCAACAAATTTAATTCTACATACAGCAGTTAAAAATTAATATAATTTATAAAAATTAAACTAGGTCAAGTGGTCTCCGCATAACAAAAATTAAACTAGGTGGAAGATACGAATCCGGGAACATAGGTAGTTTACCGCAGTTTTCTGCGATACCCAAAAGTTATCTTTTTCTGTCAACTTGGACGCTATTTTCGCCTAGGGTTACGCGCTGTTCGAGATCAACTATCATACAGATATTAGAGAGGGTTAAATGGTGAACGTACCGGTGAAGACGGTGTCGAGTTTGGTTTAGCGAGGTGACGGGGAACAGAGCTGGAACACAGGTACTTCGCTGTTTGAAACTGCAGCACGCGGGGTTGCGCGAGGTCGCGGTCATCGGGATCCTGTTTGGGCGGCTGGACTGAGCGCTTCTGGCGGTGGACGGCGGTCAGGCTGGGTGGCGCGGCTCAGGGTGGATGGGGAAGATGAGAGTTAGGGTTAGGGTTTTGCTTTTGAAAGGATGTATATATATATATATATATATATATATATATATATATATATATATATATATATATATATATATAAGAAGGAATCTAGCGAGCGGTCGACGGTTTATAAACGCGGGGTTCCTGTTGTTATTCTCATTTACACGCGGGTGCGGGAGATAAATTGGCGGTAGCGGGTCGGGTATTAGGCTAAGGACCCAATAAGGAGATTTAATTGTTTTTCTTTTCTTTTTCTTTTCTTTTTCATTTAGAAATATATATATATATATATATATATATATATATATATATATATATATACACACATAGAAAAATTTAGAATTTGTATTAATGCATACCATTAAGCTAGCAACTGTCCAAAGGTCTCCTACATGAAATAAATTAGGAAAAATTTATAATGGCTCCATAAATCCCCTAAATGCACGAACACCTAAAATAAAAATTAAATAAAATCTATTTTTCCTAATTAGCACATAATTACTACAATTCAATTATTAATTAATAAAAAGACTAATAGATTTTTAGGATTAGGGGTTTTACAGGTCTATATTAGAAAACTTCTAATTCTTCATGAAACTAATCTAATCTCCTTAATTAATTAAGAAAATGGGTCTAATGGGCCTAATCCAATGTTGGGCTCAATGTGTCATGACAAACTAATGGGTCCACTAATGACAAGTCCAAATAAAAATAGTGGCCCACTAACAAATAATAAATAGCACAATACCATATAATTAATTAGTAGCACATAATATAAATATTTAATCACTAAATAATAAATATACTAAATGACAAGAATAATCTCATCTAGAAATATGGTAGTGACAAATACGTTTCTTTCCCTCTTGGATTTGAGCTCCAAGTCATCCTCTGCCCTCTGAGCATCCATCAGCATATCCTCGAATATCGCAGTGCAATGACCCCTGGCGAGAGATTTGATCTCCCTGATCAATCCCTTTCGGAACTTCCTCTCTCTCGCAAGGGGGTTCTGTACCTCCATAAATTTGTCCAATCTACAGAACTCAGCGGCGTACTCGTCAACCATCTTAATCCCCTAAACGTGGTCCTGGAACTGGCTCTCTAGGGCACTCAGAGCCACGTTCGGAAAGAACTTCTCCTAGAAAAGCTCTTTAAAATCTTCCAAGTCAATCCTGGTGCCTCGATGCTCGGGTCCGTACAGAACTATGCCAGGGCAATATCAAAATCTGACTACCCACTGCCTCCACCTGTAGACTCTCTGGAATCTGTCCCAATCACATGTTCCTCTCTATGTCCTCGATCCAATCATCGGCGTACAAGATCCCTTCTGTGCCCTTGAAGTCCTTAGGCCCCATCCTCTTGAAATCAATAATAGTACCTAGCCTCGGCTGGTGTAAGGCGGAATGAGGCAGTAAGATCTGCGGCTACCTTTTCCATAGCTGCTAGCACTAACTGGTGGGCACTCTCGATGTCCTGACATAGAATATCTGTCTGCCTCTACTATACTGCCATCATCTTCTAGAACATGGCAAACATCTACATCCCGTCTGCTAGCATGGGTGGTGGGGGTGGAAGGTCCTCTGCGACTGCTAAAAAAGTCCTCAGAACTGGTGGAGGAGTACCCCCAAAAGCTATTGAATTCCTTACCTGAACCGGTGAGGCAACCCTCTGAGCTCGAGGAGGTGGAGAAGTAGTTGCCCTCTTCAGAGATGGTGAGGTAGCCAACCTCGTTGAGACTGCACCAAAGCGCTTAGATCGGGTCTTCGACGGCATCCTAAAGACATATTCAAACAAAGGGATCAATATTGTACAAGATACGATAGCATCAAGGAAGGACGATAATATTTCAAAGAAATCAATTATTAAGAACGATAAAGATAATAAATTCAAAAGATTAAAAATGTTCCTACTTGTGATTGAGTATCCTCTCATCATTTATCCTATATCCTATAGCAGGCTTGTAGTAATACTCCAAGTTTGAGTACTACTTCCCTGACCTGTATGGAGCGCCATAAAAATGTGTCATAATACGCACCCGGTATAAGGGTACGAGAACGTGGGCACATCCAGCTTACGCCACAACATTGGCGGTAGAACGTTGTCTAGGTCAACAATATTATCTAAATATTTTACATAACCAGGCATCTAAATATACCCTCACAATACCTGACACTTCTTATACCTATACCAAATCAACCGTCAAACTCCCAACTGATAATCAGGTATCAGTTCCTAGGCAGTGTATTGATACACTACCAATAACATACCCCTTAAGGCATAGCACTAGGACCTCACATCCCAATGCATCACTCACTACTACCTTTGCACATGCCAATTGTGCATCACCAAACTCTGAGCATCATCTATCAACCTTACTGTACTCGAGGGCACCACAATGCTTATTGAATTACCTGTATTCATACCCAACTGGCCCTGCAGAATAACTAACCTTACCATGCTTATCACTCATACTGACTTCCCATTTTACTTAACTGATACACTGATACACTAGTGTATTGGTGCTATACTAAGAGCTAAACCAACCATACACTTGTCAAGACTAGACTATAACAGACCTACTAGTACTGCAGTTATCTATTATAATTTAGCACTAAATCAATCCACCTACAGACTTCTAAGAACAACCCCCTCTCCACTCTTACACCTGAGTCTCATCAAAATATACAACACACTCATATTAGAGTACACAATGCCCCCCTTGCTATATATGCATAAAAGATACCCAGGTCCCTTATCTGCCTATCTGTAACCCGAGCACAACCTTACTGTGCACAGGTGTGCACAACACACAACCTCCCCAACTAAATACTAATTGATACACCACTGGTTGGTGTAACCACAATAGACTTCTCAAACCTGATACCAAGGCTGACACTCTCTAGATGACACAACCTACTCAGATATTTGACTGATACTAAGGTATCATTCTTCTATATCCAACCTACAACTGAGCTCTCATAACATATATACACAAGCATAGATTTTTATCTAATATTTACTATAATTATTGACACACACATAAATAAAAATAACACACACACACACACACACACACACACACACACACACACACACACTAGTCTAGTTAATGCCAATTCATCAAATACTCGGTGAGTATCATGACACATACACATGCATTAGGTAGGATACCCTATTGATATTCATCCCCAACACTCTTAATTACCACAAGAATGAAATAAACACAACTAATATATAGAATATAATTAGAATTAAGTAAAATTAAGTGACATGAATGACTTTATATGAAATTGACATGTAGGAACACAAATACAAAGGAATTCACCAAAACTTACTCTGTATCATGGCGTATCATGATACGACCTACTCGTATCTAATTGTGGACACGTAACTACCATTATATATCCAATCTAAGTTTAAATCAACACAATTGACTATATGACAAACACTTGGTGTCCCAATTTCAGAATTCCCCCAATTTGAATACAAAACTCAATGTAGAAGCCACAATACAAGTCAAATGAATCTAGTTCTTGTTCCTATGGATGGCCCTAAGCCAATAAAGATTTCCTAATGGTCAAATGCATGAATTAGAGTCTATTAAGGAGAGAATTCAGAATATACCTATTGAAAGATGGATTCCTAATGCAAAACCCAAATGGATACAATTAGGACACAACCTCATATCCAATAGTTCCTTCTCCAAGTACTTTTTGCAACCCAAGCACCAATGCTTCTTATGTGATGTTAACAAAAGGGAATGAGAGTGAATTGGATAAAATTGTTGGATGAATGAATTAATTTGAAGAAGAACACAATTGGAGATCTAAAATTATTTTTTAATGAATGAAGAGCAGAAAGAGAAACACTCCTCATGTGGCCGACCACCTCTTGCCCCTCCTCCAAGCAATTTACATTGTCAACAATGTCCCCCCACTAGCTAGTTATAAGGTTTAATTAGGGAGGGCTATATTAGAAAGCTTCTAATCTAATAAAAATTAATCTAATCTCCTTAATTAACTAAAGGGAATGAGCCTAATAGGCCTAACCCAATGTTGGGCTCAATGTGTCATAACAAGTTCTAATGGGTCTACTAATATCAAATCCAATAATTAGGCTAGCTCACTAACTAATAAATAAATAGCACAACACATAATAAATAATTAGTAGCACAATATATAAATATTTAATCACTAAATTTAAAATATGCTAAATGACAAAAATATATTCATCTAGAAATGTGGTAGCTACACACATCTAGGTTATAGTAACCTTTTAGGCTGACTTATCAGTTGGCCTCATTATCTTGACTAAATCTCATTTTTATTTGATTCTTGAACTTTACTTAAGTTGTTCGTTCATTATTGTTATGGAATTTTCTCATGGATAAAGTTGGAAGTATATTTGATAACATATATTGGCGACTCAGCGCATTGCAGTAAATTGTCTAAATTATGGAACCGTTAGTCCACTACAACTAGGTGCGCAGTAGCGAGGCATATATTTTATACGAAGTGATTATATATATATATATATATATATATATATATACTATATATATATATATATATATATATATAAGGTACGTGAATGTTATTTAGACTATATCATTATGCATCTTGTTTTGATCTCTTACCGTCATTGGATAATCATCACTTTACCTGATTTACTTGATTCCTTTCTTAGTAATTAATTAGGTAGATTTTAAGTTTAACATATTTGAATTTTTGTTTGAAATAAGTAGTCTTAGTTGGTGATTGTTAAATTTATAAAAAAAAATGTTCTACTAGTATAGCTAAGGATATACCCTTTAGATGATATAGAATTATGGTTCCTAATTAGCCATAAGTATCATATGTTCTTATGATTATCTATAGGACTATGAGCAGTGGGACTTCAGGATTGTGCTATAGATTAAATGATTGATATACAAGGGAAGAGCAAGAGAATTGAAAAGTGGTAGAAGTTGAGACTAGAAGAAAGATTTAGTAGAAATGTAATAAAAAATTCTATATGAATGTTTTGATGAAAAGACCTTTACAGGTCATGAGTATTCAAAGTTACCAATGTAGAGATAATTGTTGAAGTATCCATTGATGACTAAGGAAACAATATTTTGGACCAAAATATTGATACTACAATATAGATGATCTAATGGAATAATGTAAGCCTTGGATAGTAAGGGATACAAATTAAGACACTGTACTTCGAGGAATATGAATTTGAGAAAATGAATAAGATTATATCAGAGGTTGCTAAGAGATAGTTGGTAATTAGTAACATGATCTAAGGTTGAAGAATGTGATTGAGGATTGATAAAATAAATGAAGAGTGATCTTAAATGGTTGACTTTTAGGATTTTGTTCTTAGTAAAAATAAGTCGTCAATCCTATAATATAGTAGTAGGCTTTATGCTGAATAAGAATTTATATATAATCATATTTTAGAATTCATCTAGACAAGACTATTGAGGAATGTAAGGTAGCATGATACCTAGGATAGGGATGCAGAACTGATGAGAAATAGGAAATTCTAGGAAGTTGCGAGTCTTTATTTTGTTATTAGAAGACCTTCACTTTGCATTTGATAATTTAAGACAACCTAAGAGAACAAAATATTTAGGATAGACAGATGAAGAGCGATGGTGAGTAGAGGCTTATGAGAATTAAATTGATAGAGGGTTATAAGTAAAAAAAAAATTGGTGGTAAAATAAATTTGAATGAATGAAGTTGAACTTTTCTTTAGTAGTCATGGTAGCTACCTAGCATTATGAGTAAAAATTGATTAATCTACGTGTATAGAACAAGTTTTGCTTAGGTATTATACATGTAGTATTATTCTTAGATACTATTTTAAAGTGGGCTCATAAGATTGGTTAATACCCTAAATATCCAAGAATCATTACTTGGATTAATTAATGAAATCATTTAGGCAAAGAAAGAGAAAGGAGGATAACAAACTTTTAGAAGATTATTACATTTGGGTGCAAGAGATTGTTCTGCCAAAGTCGAGGGCCAATTTCAGGAATTCTATTACAAATGGTAACGTATTGAAGTTGACAAGTAGGAAGCTTATGATAAAAGAAAAAAAATTGTTTTAGAGAAATTGATAAAATGACTCTACATATATAGAAGTTTGAGGATAAAGTTTAATGGATTATTCATAATAAAGAAATTTTTATCGAGATTGATGAAAAAAATTCATGTTGACTAAGGAAATAAAATTTGATCAAGATGATGACAGAGCTTTTAGAAATCATGGTGTAAATTTTGAGTAGTAATAATTGTGAACATACAATTAGAAGAATGCGTATTGAATTATAACTCAATTTTATGATACACATCCTTTATGGGGAAGCCACGAGAAGATGCTAGTTTAGTTTTGGACAAAAAATAAAAGATTACAAATTTTTATTCAGGGATTGTAAATCTAGTTTAAAAGAATTTAGTGAATGGATATATTTAGTTGAGGAATTATTTTGAGTAGAGTAAAAGACCAATCTCATGATAGAGGGATATAATCAAAATAAAGTAGGATTTATGGGATCTTTGGAGATAATAATAGGGGGATTGTATATTTAATAGTTGGAGAAGATTACCTAAGAAAAGTCATAAATATTTTGAGGCTGCGAATTTCTACCGAGAAATTCTTAGATAGACTTATAACCAATAGAAATATTCAATATTGGTTAAGGAAATAAGATCAAGACATTGGAATATGAGTTGGGCGTTAAGCAACCATGGAAGTTTTTATATCGAACCTTGGAGATTAAAGTTTAAATCATGGAGCGAATTTTTGGACAAACTTAAATGGATGAAAGGATTCACTATTTGTGGACAAAAGAATTTAACCAAATATAAGGATCCAAGGAAAACAAAACAAGAAGAATATTGATTTGAAGAATAATAGGATTATTTATAGTTTAAGCTCTTAGGTGATAATTGAATATAATCGATTTAAATGGATAAATGGATATAAGGAGAAAGTTGTCACGCCCGAATCTACTGTAAGTTCGATCGTCCCCGTTGGACGTGAGATCACCAGGCCATTGCTCCCACAGGATAATGTTCTAATCGGGAAGTGATATTGTACGAGCCTGGAGTTGCGTTCGCATAAGAAAATAATGTCAAACGTCATGGTTATAATCGAAACGACCAAGTTATAGTGAAAGCCAAGTATTGTTATAAACAAGATTAAATCAGAGTATACGCAATGAAACTATCGAAGGGTCTATATAAAAATATGTCACGACCAGCACCCGGGGTAGGGGCACGAGTATATGGGTACGTCCAGTCTATGTTGCAGCATCGACAGTAGAACGCTACCTAGGTCAACAATACTATCTAAACATCTTACACAATATATATAATATCCCTGTTAAGATATCTCAACTCCTAAATGGAGGACAGTATAATAATATGATAATGGTAAAAATACTCAATCACAATAATAAACTAGAGAAAGATATGGCACGATATGGAATAGATGGAAAGAAATACAGAGTCAAATACATCACAAGTCCAAGTCTAATCACAACACAAGATCTCAAACAATAATATATGTCAAAAGTGTCTAACTGACATATACATTATGTCTAACTGACATGTCTAACTGACATATACATTAACATAAAAGAACTAGCTAAGTCTCATCGACAGTTGGTATTATATCAATAGGCTCTACGTGTGCTATCTCAATTGTCTCTCCATCCTATGGTCCATAGTATATAGGACACCAGTCCTCTAATAAATTATCTGAAAAATATATCCAGTCAGAATTGGAGAGAAGTACAATCCAATAGCAGTTCCAATAATTGACAGAAACTATGAAATAACAATAGCAATGAAAATAAATAATGGAAGTAAATGAACTAGCAGATATCACGAGAAGAAATATCATGGTAAATAATGGAAATAATCTGAGAACAATATGGTAAGAAACATCAATGTAATAAACTAGAATAAAGAAAATAATATAATAAACGTGCCTTAAAATATTATTAAGATAATGTGATCGGCTTGGGCCTTGCACGGGCTATATATAAAATGTGAGCTAGCGTAATCACACGTGAGTTGCATGATCTGCTAACTATTACGGGATACACTAAATCACAGGCTATAAGATATAATCACATATCCACTAATATTTTTCCAACCCTCGACTAGTACACGGATCAAAATTATGATATGTTATAACACGTATATCTCGGTATCCGAGCGGGTGTCAGAAGTATGACATGGAGATCACTAAGTCACGGTCTATAATATTATGCAGATATCACGGTAATCATGGAGTAATCATGAAGTATGACATGGCGATCACTAAGTCATCACAGTAATAACATTCCATGAGCAGGATCCACGTATACCAATCCGTGTAACCATCGTGTCATGAATCAAATATCTCAATACTAAATACATGAAACAGAGAGACTATCAAATATAGAAACTGTTAGAGAATATACTCGCGTGTGGTCCTGAGCAAATGGTATATCTCGGTATCCGAGCTGGTGTCAGACAAACCTATATATGGAATATCATGTTGCTTAGTGTAATGAATGAGAAATGAGTTAACATGCACTAATTTACTTTTCTAGGCCATTTCTAGGTCACGCTAGTCCAACTAGGTTAAACTAGCTATTTCTAGGTTGTATGAGTCTATACCTAGATTATTGGGTCCATACACTGCTTATCTAGACTATACTAGCTATTACAGGATACTAGAGTATCATAACTACTAAGTAGTAATACATAGCATATATGTATATATAACACTAGCTATCCTCTAGCTAATAGTAACTTAGTATTGATTACCTTAAGGTTATCCCAAGGTAATACCAACACCTTTTTATTAACTAAACTCTATACCTCTACCTTAGAATTCATTTGGACACCCCTCAAGTATCTATGTACCATATTAATGCTAATACACATGAACAACTCATATCCTCCCTTATCTTCACTGCTAACTGATACCTAATATACACTAACTTATCTCATACATTACTTACCAACTCTAGTATATAATAACTAACGAAGACCTCAACTCCCCCCCTCATTATGATACACCTCAGGGTATACTGATACAACATCAGGGTATCCTCTCATTCAGCTTGTTTCTATTATTTCTATTTGCTACCTTACAGTGTAAAGGCAAGTGCACTGTCCTCCTCACACAACCCTCGACCTAACTTTCCTTGGACACCTACTGTCTACTGCCACTACTGTTGTATGGTTTCCTAATGCTCGAGCTTCTATTTAACTCTTACCCACACACTCTACATCACTCAAACAACTTGTACCTATTGCTGCTACTAATACTCCTAATATTGTTGCTGCTGCTCTAACACTCTTGTTGTTGTTGCTCTAATGCTTTCCCCAATGCTTGCGGGTTCTGCCATTTCAGTTGCATATTGCCGCTAATAGACTACCCACATCTCCTACATAATAACCCGAGTCCCTCTCTCACTGCTTGCTTGCCACCGTAGCTCACGACACCAATATAGTGGCTAATTGAACCTGGCCCTGCCTTTACACCCTCATATTTTTTCTTTGAACCCACTGCCAACTGTTGTTACTCCAGATTTTATTCCCCAATATTTACCTCTTCCACTCTAACACATATACAAGACACTCAAATCTCACTCACAACAGATATGAACACCACAACTGGCATATACACGCACACTACACATGCACGGTCTGATACACACACAAAACCATAGTATTAATACCATGACACAATATCACTACCCTTTACCTTACCAAGATCCAAGTATCACATAAATGCTAAGCTATTCATTCACTAATAATTGAACATACTTTACACTACACACACCAATATATATATATATATATATATATATATATATATATATATATATATATATATATATATATAGTCACATGAGAATACCTACACTAATGCAAGCTAATAAGCATTACACCAAACACTTAGAGTGTGCAATATGGAAAACTCAAGATACTCATCCAATAGAGATGCCAAAGTTCTTAATTCTCTACTAACACCAATAATACAACTCAAGTACATATTAATACAACTAAAATAGTTAGCTACCATGATAATTGAAGATAAATAACACTCGTATGCACAAATCACCCAAAAATGAACCCCGTATCACATTGTATCACAAAATACTAAGATACGCTCTACTCGTGTCCAATTATGGACATGTATTTAGTCCTATAGCATCAATCTAAGTCTAATTGGTCTCATGATATACACTTGATGTATCAATCTCGGAATTCTTCCAAATTGGGCATAAATCACCATGTAGAATTCACAATAGGGGTCCTATGAACTTAGTTCTTGTTCTTATGGGTAGCCCTAAGCCAAGGAACATTTTCTAATGGTTAAATGCATGAATTAGAGTCTAAATTATAGAGGAGATTCAAAATTTACCTATTGGGAGATAGATTTCTAATAAAATGCTAAATGGACACAATTAGGACACAATCTCCTTATCTATTCCTCCTCCTTCAAGTGCTCCTTGAAATCCAAGCTCCAATGCTTCTTAGATGATAAAATTAAGAGAGAATGAGTATGAATTAGAGTAAATTTGGTGGAGGGGTTAGTCAATTTGGGGAAGAATACAATTGGAGATCTAGAATGAATGAACTAATTAGCGGAGAGAGAGAGAGAGAGAGAGAGAGAGAGAGAGAGAGAGAGAGAGAAAGAAAGAACCTCCTCTAATGGCCGGCCCCCTTTTTCTCCCTTCCCAAGCAATGTATAATGTCCAAGATACCCTTACTAGTTGGTTATGAGGTTTAATTAGGGAGGGCTATATTAGAAAACTTCTAATTCTTCATGAAACTAATCTAATCTCCTTAATTAATTAAGGGAATGGGTCTAATCCAATGTTGGGCCCAATGTGTCATGACAAACTAATGGGTTCACTAATGACAAGTCCAAATAAAATAGGCTAGCCCACTAACAAATAAATAAATAGCACAACACCATATAATTAATTAGTAGCGCATATATAAATATTTTAATTACTAAATAATAAATATGCTAAATGACAAAAATACTCTCATCTAGAAATATGGTAGTGACAAGTCTACCCTCTTTAGAAAAAAATTTCTCAAAATTTAAGGAAAGAACTAGCACTACAACAAGCAATCACAGCAAGTAAGAAAGAACGATACCTCACGGCTCAATGAGATAAGGGTATTGCTCACGCATCTCAGCTTCCCTCTCCCAGATAGACTCTCCTGGAGAGTGATGCCTCTACGCGACGCGTACTAAGAGAATCGTCTTATTTTGCAGCACCTTCTCCCTGCGATCCAGAATCTCTACTGGCTGCTCTAGGTAGCTGAAAGTCGGACCCACCTCGATCTTCGAGTGGTCTAATATGTGATTAGGATCTGCCATGTAATGCCTCAGCTATGATTCATGGAACACATCATGTACTACCTCCAGTGCAGGTGCAAGTATAGTCCGTAGGCCACTGTACCGACCCTTGTAAGAACACTGAAGGGTCTGAAGTACCGGGGACTAAGATTTCCGCCTCCACCAAAGAGAAACATGCCCTGTGTCGTAGAAATCCTCAATAACACCAGATCGCCAAACTAGAACAAAATACAGCCTTAACACTCAACATAAAATAAAGAAATCACAAGCAATACAAACAAAATCTATACCTCAAACTCTAAAAGTCTCCGGCGACTATCGGCCCAATGTCGTTGTCTGTCCTGTGCCACCCAAAGTCTATCTCTGATAAGCTTCACCTTCACAACTGCATCCACAATCGTCTCCGTTCCCAACAAGGCTCTCTCGATAACATCATCCCAAGATCGAGGAGTGCGACATCTTCATCCATATAAAGCCTTGAATGGTCACATCTGGATACTGGCCTGGTAGCTATTATTGTAAGCAAACTCTACCAGGTGGAGATGATCCTCCTAAGAGGCTTTGAAATCTAAAACATAAGTGTGAAGCATATCCTCGAGGGTCCGAATAGTCCTCTCCGACTTCCCATCTGTCATGGCTGATATGTAGTACTAAACTTGAGCTGGATGCCCAAGCCTGCAAACTCGTCCAGAAGTGGGATATGAAACGACTGTCCCGATCTGAGATGATGCTCACAGGAACTCCATACACTCTGACAATCTATCGCACATACATCTTCGCTAGCTTCTACATAGACGTACACAATTTAAATGGCAAGAAGTGATCCAGATTTTGTCAACCTATCTACGATGAACCAAATCGCGTCTTTTCCTCCTGGAGAACACGGAAGCCCCAAAACAAATCCATAGTAACATGCTCCTACTTCTACTCTGGAATGGGTAAAGGCTAAAATAAACCACCTGGCCTATGCCTCTTTGCCTTTACCTGCTGGCACACTAAACATCTGGATACGAAGTGCGCCACCTCCCACTTTATACCATACCAGCATATATTCTCCCTCAGATCTCTATACATCTTCTTGGCACCTGGATTTATAAAGTACTGCGATCGATGTGCCTCCTGAAGAACCTCCTCTCACAACGTCCCACTTGACACATATAACCTGATACCGTGCCACAATGATCCATCCTCAGCAATTGTGAAGTCCACGGATAATCCTATTCGAACGTGTGATCTGATGCTCCTTAAAGACTCATTATCATACTGCGTAGCTCGAATTATGTCCATCATCTCTGAATGTATCTGTAATTCCCATATCTATATCTCGACACCAAGCACTAGCACCTTAATACCCAAGCTCTCAAGATCGACCGATAAATGTTTGTCCGTAGTCAAGCACATAGCTACTGGATACCTGCTCAATGCATCAACGACTACATTGGCCTTCCCTAGATATTACTGCAATAATATGTCGAAGTCCTTCATCAACTCCAAGCACTGCCGCTGTCTCATGTTTAGCTCTTTTTGTGTAAACACGCACTTCAAGCTCTTGTGGTCTGTAAAGATCTCCACACGCTCTCCATACATATAGTATTTCTACAGCTTTAGAGCAAAGATGACCGCTGCCAACTCCAAATTATGGGTAGGATAATTATTCTCATGAGGACGTAATTACTTGGAAGCATATGAAAACACCTTCTCATTCTATTGTAAGACACAACCTAAACCCTTCCCTGAAGCATCACTATAGATAGTGAATCTACCTAATCCTGATGGCAACGTCAACACTGGAGCTATCGTCAACCTTTTCTCCAGCTCCTCAAAAGCGGCATGACTCTCCTCTGTCCAGACAAACTCTACGTCATTCCTGGTCAGCCTAGTCATTGGCTCTCAAATTATGGAGAAATCCTATACAAACCTCCGGTAATAACCTGTTAGCCCTAGAAAACTCTTGATCTCTACCACTGAACTTGGAGTAGCCTACGACTCCACTGCTAAAATCTTCTTCGGGTTCACTGAGATCCCGTCACCTATAATAACATGACCAAGGAATTCAACCTTGTCAAGGATGAACTCATACTTCAAAAGCTTGCCATAAAGTTTCTCCTTCCTAAGAGTCTCCAGAACTATCCTTAGGTGTTCCTCATGCTCCTCTGGGGTCTTCGAATACACCAGAATATCATCAATAAATACCACCACAAACTTATTAAGATATTGGTGGAACACCTTGTTCGTTAGATTCATGAATATTGTCAGGACATTGGTCAACCCAAATGGCATTACCAAGAACTCAAACTGGTCATACCGAGTCAAAAAAGTTATCTTTGAAATATCCTCCTTCTTCACTTTCACTTAGTGGTAACCTGACCTCAAGTCTATCTACGAAAATTCTTTTGCTCCACTCAACTGATCGAAGAGATCATCTATCTTCGACAACGGGTATTTGTTCTTGATATTGAGGTTATTTAAAGCCATGTAGTCGATACACATGTATACCGATCCATCCTTCTTCGGTAAAAATGATACCGGAGCACCCCATGGTGATGGACTAGATCGAATGAAGCCTTTGTCCTGCAACTTATCCACATGCTTCTTCTACTCTACCACTTCGATGTTGTTAACTCTATAGATGTACTGAGATATCGGCTATGGCCTGGCACCAAATCTATAGAGAACTCAACATCTCGGTCTGGCTGCAAACCCTGCAACTCCTATGAAAAAATATCTCTGAACTATGCTATCAACGGATGTGTCAACTCCTTCTTTTCTTCCAAGTCTCCACAAATGGCATCATCGCTCTGCTCCGCTGCTCCTCTGGCAATCTAAAACTCTGGCTCTCCTAGCGGTCGAAATAAAACTCTGCCTCCACGATAATCTATACTAGCATGGTACCTAATCAACCAATCCATCCCGAATACAATATCGTAGCTCGGAAGTGGCATTACGAGTAAGCACGCACTCAACTCCTGGCCTTCCAGTGTAACTCTATGATCCTTACGAACATTACTGAGCAGGATAATGCCTCCCCCAGTGGTGATCATGCAAGTCCTAGCCAAAGATTCTGACTCTAAACGATGCTTAAGAGCAAAGTATACAGATACAAAAAATAGAAAGCACTAGAATAAAATAAATTATAAGATGGAATTGAATCAAGAAGAACAAAACCTGATATCATATCTTCGACTGACTCCTCCTCCTCAACTGTCATGGCAAAAGCTCATCCTCACGGTGTACCTCTCTGCTGCTGCTGATACTGGACAAAATACTATTGTGGAGTCGGTAAAGGAGGTCCCCTCTGCTGTCCCATAGGTGGCCTTGCTGGTGCTCTCAATGCCGGTGCTTCTCCTTAGCCTGCTCGAACTGGAGCTATTGATACTCCCTCAACTGGTGTCCTGGCTCTCCACACTAGAGACACACTCCAAGCATCTTTCTACAAACCTTTTGTGTATGTCTAAACTTCCCACAGTGAGTATACTACGGGGCCTGCTGTGCCGGTCTCGGGGCCTGGTATGCCTGCTGCACTGGTGCCCATAATGGTGCATGAAACTACTATCTCTGCGGCTGGAAGATTGTCACGACTAGCACCCGGATATTCGGGCACAAGTACATGGTTACGCCCAGCCTACGCCGCAGAATCGACGGTAGAACGCTGTCTGGATTATTTCTAACTATCTAACATCTCAACAATATAATACATATCAATCATCTCAACTCCAAACGAAGGAGCAATATGGTAATTCACAAGTATATCGAATCTCAATCACAAAACAAACTAAGGAAGAATAATGCACAAATAGAGAAGTGAAGGAAAGAATAAAGATACAATCCACAATCTAAAATAATATACAAACTGTGAATCCACTAAAAGAATAGTCTAAAATAATTCAATACAAATAAGCTAGACCTCCTCGGGCTCTGCAACTAAGTCCTCTTGGTCAATAGGTCCTCTATAGATACGCCGTCCTGCGGCCCATAGAATATGGTACACTGCTCTAAAAGCCAGTCATCTGGAAAAATATATCCAGTCAGGATTGGAGCAAAGTACATACCTCTGAAAGCAGTTTCAATAGCATAATCGAGCATATAAACAGATATAAAAATAAAATACAAGATCACTAAATATATGAATGAATGAACAAGATATACAGATAATGTACGAAAATAAAGATCAACAATATGAATATCACAATATGATGAATAACTAAAATCTAACTAACTAATGTGCCTCAGAATACAAGTTCATTATGTGATCGGGTTGGGTAAACATGATTAGGTAAGACGATTACAAGTGAGGTATGTAACCAGAATGTACACGATATAACAATGGGGCTTTGATCTCATAAACAACTCCTACTCTCCCACCCCCAACTAATACCGATGGATCCAATCACGACACGCTACGAACACAAAATATAACCACTGAACACGAGCAGTGGTGTATACGAATATCATAACCACCGAACACGAGCGGTGGGTGTACACGAATAAGCATACTGAACACGAGCAGTGTGTGAACACGAAGTATCATCAATATCCAATATACACGATGAGATACAATGTACACGAGTACCCGCTGAATACCGTAGGGGATAACATCTCCTGACGGGATCCATGTAGTACCAGTTCGTGAAATCACTGTGTCGGTATAAATGTATACAATTCTAGAATATTCATATATACAATATTATGAATTAAAAACAATCAGAGAAATGTACTCGCCTGAAGTCCTGAGCAAGATGTGTCTCTCGATGCCTTAGCAGGTGTCACACAACCTATATATGGTATGTTGCATCAATACAAGGTTCAAGAATAAAAATAAGAGAAGTTGATGCAATTCTAGGTCGATACGCCATTTCTAAGTCAAACCAATAAAATCTAGGTTGCAAGAGTCTAACACCGAGTCACTAAGTCATACACTATGAAGCTATGCTATACTAGCTAAGCTAAGAAACAACAAGCATTCAAAGAGCCGTATCCTAAGATACGCAAGTTTCTGAATATAAAAATAGTATTTTAGATATATATTCAAGTCAAATATTATAATATTATAATAAATCAATTGAAATAGGATACCTTGGCCTTGCACCAATGCGTATCACACCTATCTTGATACCCAAACTCAATACCTTGGGTATCGGCCCAATACCTTGGTAATACCTTGGTATTCCAAGGTAACCCAACACTTAATATAACTAATACATATATAAATATAAACCACAACTAACTACTTATCATACAATGCATATCAATACATATATACAATATACATATGGCTCACTAATCTATTCAAGTAGGTATATATATGTATCTAATCTATTAGCTAACAAAGTATCTATATTCATAACTATTTAACAAGATAAACAACTACTAACTATTTATACATACGAGCTAACTCAATATCTCAATAACCTATAACTTAACATTAAACTAACTAATACTAACCTATCTATTAACTAACTCGTTCTAATACCTTGAATACTCAAACCCAAGTAAAATCTCAATACCTTGTTAAACCCATACTCACTGATACCCAGCTAATCAACTGACTGATACAAAGAACTAATCTACCCAAAACTCTAACCCAAGTGACTAACTAAAACCAAAATCTGCTACTACTCACTGAATCAAAAACACAGCAACTGTGCTCAATGCACAGTTAGCTGATACACTGTGATACTGCTGAACTTGTGCAGTTGGCTTTCTCCTTCATATCTAAGCTGCTACTACTGCTCTCTTCATATTTTTGTGCAGTAGCTACTGAAATAGATACTGCTTGATTTTACAGTGGACTGAATGCACTGATACATGCACAAAACTGTGCATAGAAACTGCACAGTTGTAGAGCAGCAGGTTTCCGACTCCCCACTGTTGCTGTGCTCCTTCAAGTTGTTGTGCAGCTTCTGTACCTGCTGAACTCGATGCTTGCTGTGCAGCTCAAAGATGCACGAGCTCCTCCTTGCTGTGCACGAGCAATGCATAAGCTGCTGCTCACCTTGCTGCACACTTGTCCACTGTGCAGTTGCTGTGCAGATGGCTGATATGCCTCGACTGCACACTCACCTAGCTGTTGTTGGCTCAGTTGGCTACTGCTCAGCTACTTGCACGAATACCCGACTACACACTCACCTAGTTGTTGTTGGCTGCCAATGCTCGATCATGTTGGGCCTCAGTTGCTCGAGTAGATCCTCGCATACACTCACACCACCACCCAATACAAGAACTACACCTATGTAGATATATATATACACATCTCACAACACATCACTCTATATACATAAACACAAACACATATATACGTATATATAAGTAATACTAAATCACATACATATCTACATACAACACATATAGAAATAACTAGCTATATACACACACACACACACACACACACACACACACACACACACATATATATATATATATATATATATATATATAATCACATATATATAAACTAATACATATATATATACATATACATCTAAATCTATATATACACTAATATATACACACACCTATACACTAATATATACATATATATATCACTAATGATCATATATATATATATATATATATATATATATATATATATATATATATAAAATTACACATATACATATAGCAAGGAACACAAAACAATAAACACGTGGAGTGCACCGCACCCGTATCACACTTGCTCTATGATACGCGTGCGATACATCTCCAACACCAAACCAAACGCATCCCGGAGGACACGAACAAGTCTAAAATACTAATTATGAATAATACGTATAGTAATTAGAGTATCTACGTGTCCGTGTCATAATGTGATATGCACAAGGCCCCGTGTCGGAGAAAAACTCTTAAAATTAATCTGTTTCGTCAAATTGACGAGATACGGCCTACACGTATCCAATTATAGATATGACACTAGTCACAAATAAACAATCATATGTTAATTTGATCTATTAGATTAATTGACAAATACTACATGTGCCA
Source organism: Iris macrosiphon (assembly GCA_036927795.1). Classification (NCBI taxonomy): domain Eukaryota; kingdom Viridiplantae; phylum Streptophyta; class Magnoliopsida; order Asparagales; family Iridaceae; genus Iris; species Iris macrosiphon. The sequence continues at coordinate 59,845,759 of JAYESA010000008.1, forward strand.
ATCTCGAAATTCCTCCAAAATTGGCACCAAAATGCACATAACTTCTACCGTAGGTCTCCGATGAACCTAAAACTAATTTCTATTGGTAGCCTATGCATATGGGTTGGTTTCTCATAGTTAAATATCAAATCTAGAGTCTATTAGAAAGGGGAAAACTGAAATATACTTATTGGGAGATGGATTCCTAATAAAAAGTCCCAAAATGCCAAGTAGCTCCTCTCCTTGTAGATCTTGGCCTCCTCCTCCTTGCTCCTTGCTTACTTCTTGTAGATTCTTGATGTAGAAGCCTCAATAAAGAATTTAGAAAGTGATTGGTGAAGAATTAGTGGAGAATTGATGAGGGAATGGAGGGAATTGAAAGAGGAAAATTGTAGATCTAAGAATTGGGAAATAAAATAAAATGAGAGAGTACTCTCTCTCCTCCTCTATAGCCGGCCATGTAACCCCCCTTCCAAGCAATGTAAAATGTCCAAAATACCCCTTAGGGTCTCTCATGAAGAAATTAATTAGGGAGGAAAGGTTCTAATCTAATGTTTCTGTAATTAATCCAACCTCCTAATCCATGGGCCTATTTTATGGGATCAATCTAAACTCATCTAAAAATTAGTTCATGCATTCTAATAAATGGGTTAGGTTCACTACACAAGTCTAAAATAAATATACACCTAGCAAACAATAAATAATACAATAACTAATTAATCATGCATGCACAAAATTAAATATAAATATTCCTAAAATAAATATTATTCATTGTAATTACCAAACTACCCTTGAGTAAAAATGTGAGGGTGACAATCTTACCCACCTTAGAAAATTTTCATCCTCGAAATTAAGGAAGAAACTAACTACCAAAAGTAAACAATACAATACAGGAACGAATTATACCTCACGGCTCGAACAGATATGGATATCGCTCTCGCATTTCGGTCTCTCGCTCCCAGGTACTCTCTCCTAGCGAGGGATGTCTCTATGAGACGCGCACCAAAGGAATCGTCTGGTTCCTTAGCACATTCTCTCTCCGATCCAGAATCTCCACTAGCTGCTCTGGATAGCTAAGAGTAGGGCCCACCTCTCACCTCTATCTCCGAGTGATCGAACACATGACTTGGATCTGCCATGTATCATCTCAGTTGCGATATATGAAATACATTATGCACCCCCTCTAGTGCAGGTGGTAAGTCTAGTCTGTATGTAACTGCACCGACCCTCTCAAGAATACTAAAAGGTCCGATGAATCTTGTACTAAGCTTGCCGCCTCCACCAAAACAAATTATGCCACGTGTCGGAGAAATTCTCAAGAAAACCAGACCGCCAACCTAGCATGAAACACAACCTTATCACTCTAACAAGAAACAAATAATCAAACACAAGCAAACAAAACTAAAGTTATACCTCAAACTCCAAAGGTCTCCGGTGGCTATCGGCCCAATGCCACTTTCTGTCCTGCGCCACTCGAAGTCTATCCCTGATAATCTTCACCTTCTCGACTGCATCCACTACCATCTCTGGTCCCAATAAATCTATGTCACAAACATCATCCTAAGACAACGGAGTACGGCATCTATGTCCATACAATGCCTCGAATGGTGACATCTCAATATTGGCTTGGTAGCTGTTGTTGTATAAAAACTCTACCAAGTGAAGGTGATCCTTCCAAGAACCTTCAAGATCCAAAACATAGGTGCGTAGCATGTCCTCGAGAGTCTGAATAATTCTCTCCGACTGTCCATCCGTCTGAGGGTGATAAGCAGTACTGAACTTGAGCTGAGTGCCCAAGCTAGCCTGCAAACTCCTCCAAAAATGGGATGTGAAGTGATTATCCCAATTCAAGACTATGCTCACTGGAATATCGTATAATCTGATAATCTGGCGCACATACATATTCGCAAGCTTCTTCGTAGATGTACCCACTTTAAATAGTAAAAAGTTGGCTAATTTGGTCAACCTGTTCAAGATGACCCATCGCATCTTTGCCTCCTGGAGAACGCGGAAGTCCTGATATAAAATCCATGGTCACATGTTCCATTTTTTACTCTGAAATGGGCAAAGGCTGAAGCAATCCTCCTGGCCTCTGTCTCTCCGCCTTTACTTGCTGGCAAAAACTAAGCATCTGGACACGAAGCTAGCTACCTCCCGCTTCATGCCATACCACAATATATGCTCCCTCATGTCTTTATACATCTTGTTGGCACCTGGATGCATAGAGTATTGAGAACTATGCACCTCATGTAGAATCTCCTCGCGCAATGCTCCTCTCGGTACACACAACCAGGTACCGTGTCGCAATGATCCGTCATCTGCGACGATAAAGTCCTCTGCCAGCCCCAACTGAACCTGTGCTCTGATGCTCCTTAGAGACTCATCCTTATACTTTATGACTCTGACCAAGTCCATCAGCTCTGAATGGACCTAAAGTCCCCATATCTGTGCTGTGACTCCAGGAACTAGTACCTCAATGCCCAAACTGTCAAAATCTGCCAATAAATGTGTCTCTAGTCAAGCACATAGCCACGAGATACATGCTTAAAGCATCCACGACTATATTGGCCTTTTCTGGATGGTACTTCAAGGATATGTCAAAGTCTTTCATCAGCTCCAACCATCGTCGCTGCCTCATGTTGAGCTCTTTATGTGTAAACACATACTTTAAGCTCTTATGGTCTGTGAAGATCTTTTCTCCATATAGATAGTGTTTCCATTATTTGAGAGAAAAGATAATCGCTACCAACTCCAAATTATGGGTAGGGTAGTTCTTCTCATGCAGGCATAATTGTCTGGAAGCATAGGCAATTACCTTCTCGTGCTGTTGTAACACACAACCCAAACCCGTCCCTGATGCATCATTTTAAATGAAAAATCCTCCTGCTCCTGATGGTAGTGTCAAGATGGGAGCTGTAGTCAATATCCTCTTTTTCTCCTCAAATGTTGACTGACAATCCTCAGTCCAGATAAATTTTACGTCCTTCCTGTTCATCCTAGTCATCGGCAATGCAAGTCTGGAAAAGTCCTGAACAAACCTCCGGTAGTAGCCTGCTAATCCAAGGAAGCTCCTGATCTATGCTACTGAACTTAGGGTAGACCACGATTCAACTGCTAAGATCTTCTTCGGGTCCACCGAGATTCCATCTCCTGTAATAGCATGCCTAAGGAATTCAACCTTATTATGGAAGAACTCACACTTCAATAACTTGCCATACAGCGTCTCCTTCCTTAGGGTTTTCAGAACAATCCTCAAGTACTTCTCATGCTCCTCTGGAGTCTTCAAATATATTAGAATATTATCAATAAAGACTACAACAAACCGGTCCAGGTTATAATGAAACACCTTGTTTATCAGGTTCATGAACATTGCCGGGGCATTGGTCAACCCAAATGGCATCACCAAGAACTCGAAATGCCCATAGCGAGTCCTGAAAGCTGTCTTCGGGATGTCTTCCCTCTTCACTTTCACCTGGTGGTAACCTGACATCAAGTCTATTTGGAGAATACCTTCGCTTCGCTCAACTGGTCAAACAAGTCATCTATCCGCGGCAACGGATATTTATTCTTGATAGTGAGGTTATTAAGTGCCCTGTAGTCGATACACATACGTATCGGCCCATCCTTCTTTGGTAAAAAAATTATTGGAGAACCCTATAGTGATGAACTGGAATGGATAAAGCCCTTGTCTTGTAACTCATCCACCTGCTTCTTCAACTCCGCCAGTTCGCTGTTGTTTACTCTATAGACATGCTGAGATATCGGCTCTGCGCCTGGCACCAAATCTATAGAGAATTCCACATCTCTGTCCGGCGGCAATCTCGACAACTCCTCTGGAAAGACATCCAGGAAATCTGCAATCAACGAATGTGGCGGCTCCTGCTATTCTACTAAAGTTCCATAGAAATCTCCTTCGCTCTGCTTTGTTCCTCGGACGAACTCGAACTCTGGCTCTCCTGGCGTCTGAAATAAAACTTTTCTTCTACGATAATCGATACTAGCGTGATGTCTACTCAACCAATCCATCTCGAGTACTATATCATAACTCGAAAGTGGCATTATGAGTAAACATACGCTCAGCTCACGACCTCCCAAAAAAACTCTCTAGTTCTTGCAAACACCACTGACCAGGATAATGCCTCCCTCGGTCATGATCTTGCAAGTCCTCGCCAATGGTTCAGACTCAAGATGATGCCTCAAAGCAAAAGATACAGATACAAAGCTATGAGAAGCACCAGAATTGAGATAAACTGAACCTGAGATGACATCGCCAACCGGCTCCTCCTCCTCGACAGTCAAGGCAGAAGCTCGCCCCTTTCGATGTGCTCCTCTCTGTTGTTAATGCTGGGCAAACTGCTGCTGCTGCGGTAGAAGAGGTCCTTTCTGCTGCTTTTCTGCTGGTGGTCTAGCGGGTGCTCTCTCCGCCTATCCTCAACCCTAAACTAGACGAGTTGGGACTTTAGGACAAGCTTGCAACTGATGATATCCCGAACCGCAGAATAAGTATTGGCCTAGCCTCATCCTGCATGCGTCCAATCCGTGTCCTTACTTCTTACAGAAAGTACAAGGAACTGCTGCCCTCTGGATCTGATGCATCTGCTGTGTCGGCGCTCTAGCTGGCTCGTGATACTGCTGCCGCTGGTGCTAGTAAGTCCTCTGGTGCTGCTGCTGGAAGTGAGGCCTCTTCCCTGGACCCGTATTGTTATTGGATCCTCCTGTGTCACTCGGTCTCTTAGAGACAAGCTTTAAGTCATCCTCCGCTCTCTGTGCCTGCCTGAGAATCTTCTCGAAGGTGGCGGTAGGATCTCGGTTAGTGTGGGGTTTGACCTTCCGGTTCAGGCCCTTCTTGAACTTCTTTGCTCTGCCTCTAGGGTTTTGACCCTCCACGAAGTAACCTAGACGGCAATACTCTGTCGCATACTCGTCCACTGACATACCTCCCTGGACGAGGTACTGGAACTGACTCTCCAAAGATATAAGAGCCACGTCTGGGAAGAACTTCTTCTTGAAAAGCTTTTTGAAGGCTTTCCAAGAGAGTCCCGGTATTGCAATCCTTGGGTCTATCCGGAACCATGTCAATGCAATATCGAACATTATACAACCCGCTGCCTCTATTTGTAGCACCTCTAGAATCTGCGCCAGCCGCAGGTTTCTCTCAATGTCCTCGATCCACTCGTCCGCATAGATAATCCCCTCTGTGCCCCGTGTCGGAGAAAAACCCCCAAAATTAACCCATTTTGTCAAATTGACGAGATACGGCCTACACGTATCCAATTGTGGATACGACACTAGTCACAAACAAACAATCATATGTCAATTTGATCTATTAGATCAATTGACAAATACTACATGTGCCAATATCAGAATTTCCCCAAAATTGGCACCAAGATGCACATAACTTCCACCGTAAGTCTCCGATGAACCTAAAACTAAATTCTATGGGTAGCCTATGCATGTGGGTTGGTTTCTCATGGTTAAATCTTAGATATAAAGTCTATTAGAAAGGAGAAAACTAAAATATACCTATTAGAAGATAGATTCCCAATAAAAAGTCCCCAAATGCCAAGTAGCGCCTCTCCTTGTAGATCTTGGCCTCCTTCTCCTTGCTTCTTGCTCCTTTCTTCCTTCTTGTAGATCCGTGATATAGAAGCTTTAATGAAGAATTTGGAAAGGGATGGGTAAAGAATTTGTGGAGAATTGATGTGGGAATGGAGGGAATTGGAAGAGAAAAATTATAGATCTAAGAATTGGGAAATAAAATAAAATGAGAGAGCACTCTCTCTCCTCCTCTATGTCCGGCCATGTAACCCCCCTTCCAAGCAATGTAAAATATCTTAAATACCCCTTGGGGCCTCTCATAAAAAAATTAATTAGGGAGGAAGGTTCTAGTCTAATGGTTTCTCTAATTAATCCAACCTCCTAATCCTTGGGCCTATTTCATAGGCTCAATCTAAACTCATCTAAAAAGTTGGTTCATGCATTCTAATAAATGGGTTAGGTCCACTACACAAGTCTAAAACAAATCTATAAGTAGCAAACAATAAATAATACACTAACTAAATAATCATACATACACAAAATTAAATATAAATAATCCTAAAATAAATATTACCCATTACAATTACCAAACTACCCATGAGTGAAAATGTATGGGTGATAAAGATTCTTTGTTGCTAGAAATAGGGTCGCTTGGCTGGACCCGCACATGTCTCTCATCCTCTTGGATTTGAGCTCCAAGTCATCCTCAACCATCTGTACATCCATCAGGATCTCCTCGAATGTCTATGTGTGGTGTCCCGTAATGAGAGATTTGACCTCCCTGATTAAACCCTTTCGGAACTTCCTAGCCTTTCCTAGGTGATTTTGCCCCTCTATAAATCTGCCTAATCTACAGAACTTCGCGGCGTACTCGTCCACCGTCATGCTCCCTTGGACGAGGTCTAGGAACTGGCTCTCTAGGGCACTTAGAGCTACGTCTGGAATAAACTTCTCCTTGAAAAGTTCTTTAAAAGCTTTCCAAGTCAATCATGGCATCGCGATCCTCAGATCTGTACGAAACCATTTTAAAGCAATATCGAATATTTGGTTGCATGTTGCCTCCACTTGTAGACTTCCCAAAATCTGTGCTAGCCGTAGGGTCCTCTCTACGTCCGCGATACAATCGTCGATGTACAAGATTCCTTCTATGCCCTTGAAGTCCTTGGGCCCCATCCTCTTGAAGTCAATAATTGTACCCGGCCTTAGCTGGTGTGGGATAGGGTGAGGCGGTACAATATGTGGCTGGACAAGCGCTACCTTCTCCACAGTAGCTAGTGCTAACTGGTGAGCACTCTCAATGCTCTGACGTAGAATATATGTTTGCCTCTTGTACGTTGCCATCATCTCCTGGAACATGGCAAATATCTGCATCCCGTTTGCTGGCTTGGGTGGTGGGGGTGGAAGATCCTCCGTGACTACTAGAACTGTTCTAGGAACTGGTGGTGGAGCAGCCCCAAAAGTTACGGCTGAAATCCCCACCTGGACTAGTGAAGCAACCTTCTAAGCGGAAGAAGGCAAAACAGTAGTTATTGTCTCTCTCTGAGGTGACGAAGTAATTAACCTCGTCAAAACTGCTCCAGAGTGCTACAATCAGGTCTTCGGCGATATCTTGAAGAAGATTCAAAATAAAGGAATCAATATAATGCAAGAGACTATATCATCAAGGAAGGCAGTAATATTTCAAAAAAAACAATTATTCTAAATGATAAAGGTAAAAAACCAATTGATTGAAAATATTCTTAGTTGTGATTGAGTATCCTTTTATCCTATATTCCTAGTCCTATATCCTATAACAGGCTTGTAGTAATACTCTAAGTCTGGGCACTACTACTTTGACCTGCATTGGTCACCACAAAAATATGTCATGACCCGCACCCGGTGTAGGGGCACGAGTATGTGGTTATGTCCAGCCTACGCCGAAATATCGGCGGTAGAACGTTGTTTAGGTCAACAATACTATCTAAATATCTCATATAATATATATAATATACCTGTCAAGATATCTCAACTCCCAAATGGAGGAAAATATGATAAAGTGATAATGGTAAACAATACTCAATCACAATAATAAACTAGAGGAAGATATGACACGATATAGAATAGAAGAAAAGAAATACAGAGTCAAATACATCATAAGTCCAAGTCTAATGACAATACAAGATCTCAAATAATAATATATGTCAAAAGTGTCTAACTAACATATACAATATCATAAAAGAACTAGCTAAGTCTCATCGACTGCTGGTACTATCTCAATAGGCTCTACGGTGCTATCTCAACTGTATCGCCGTCCTGTGGCCCGTAGTGCATAGGAGACCAATCCTCTAATAAATCTTCTGAAAATTATATCCAGTTAGGATTGGAGCAAAGTATAACCCAATAGTAGTTTCAATAATTGACAGAAACTATGAAACAATAATAGCAATGAAAATAAATGATGGAAGTAACTGAACTAGCAGATATCACGATAAGAAACATCATGGTAAATAATAGAAATAATCGGAGAACAATATGGTGAGGAACATCAATGTAATAAACTGGAATAAAGGAAACAATATAATAAATGTGCCTTAAAATATTAGTTAGATAATGTGATCGGCTTGGACCTAGCATGAACTATATATAAAAGGTGAGTTAGCATGATCATACGTGAGTTGCATGATCTGCTAACTATCACGGACTATACTAAATCTCAGACTATAAGGTATGATCACATATCCACTAATATTTTCCCAACCTTCCACTAGTACACGGATCCAAATTATGATATGTTATAACACGTATATCACACTGCAAGGTCTATAATTTTATGCACTATGATTATGGTTTATATAATTACTAAGATATCATGGTAATCACTGAGTAATCACGAAGTACGACACGCCTATCATCGAGTCATCATAATAATAATATCTCATGACCAAGATCCACATATACCAATCCGTGTAACCATCGTGTCAGGAATCAAATATCTTAATACTAAATACATAAAACATAGAGACTATCAAATAAAAAAACTATCAGAGAATATACTCGCCTGTGATCCTGAGCAAATGGTATATCTCGGTATCCGAGCTGGTGTCACATAAACCTACATATAGAATATCATGTTACTTGGTGTAATAAATGAGAAATGAGTTAAAATGCACTAATATGCTTTTATATGCCATTTCTAGGTCACATTAGTCCAACTAGGTTAAACTAGCTATTTCTAGGTTGTATGAGTCTATATCTAGATTATTGGGTATATACACTGCTTATCAAGGCTATACTAGCTATTACAGGATACTAGAGTATCATAATTACTAAGTAATAATACATAGCATATATGTATATATAATACTAGTTATCCTCTATCCAATAGTAACTTAGTATTGATTACCTTAAGGTTATCCCAAGGTAATACCAATACCTTGGTATCAACTAAACTCCATACCTTTACCTTACCATTCATTTGGACACCCCTGAAGTATCCATGTACCATATTGATACTAATACACATGAACAACTTATATCCTCCCTTATCTTCACTGTTAACTGATACCTAATATACACTAACTTATCTCACACATTACTTACCAACTCTAGTATATACTAACTAACTAAGACATCAACTTCCCCCCTCATTATGATACACCTCAGGGTATAATGATACCACATCATTTTATCCTATCATTCACCTTGCTGCTACTATTTCTGTTTGCTATTCTGACAGTGCACATGTAAGTGCATTATCCTTCTCACACAACCCTCAACCTAACTTCCCTTAGACACCCACTCTCTACTTCAACTATTATTGTATGGTTTCCTATTGCTCGAGCTTCCCTTTAACTCCCACCCACACACTCTACATCACTCAAACAACTTGTTACCTACTATTGCTGCTAATACTCCTAATGTTGTTGTTGCTGCTCTAACACTCTTGTTGTTGCTACTCTAATGCTTTCCCTAATGCTTGTTGTTTCTGCCATTACAGTTGCATACTGTTGATCATATTATACCATATTTTGGTTCGAGTCACCCGTTTATAGTTGTTTTCACCATTTTATGATCATTTGATACCTTATTTCGGTTACACATCTCATGCACAATAACCCTAGTCCCCCTCTTACTTCTTGCCTGCCACCGTAGCTTACAATACCAATGTAGTGGCTAATTGAACCCATCCTTGCTTTTACACCCTTAATTTTTTTTCCTTTGCACCCATTGCCAACTGCTGTTACTCCAGATTTTAATCCCCAGTACTTACCTTTTCCACTCTAACACATATACAAGACACTCAAACCTCACTCACAGCAGATATGAATACTACAACTGGCACATACACATACACTACACAGGCGCTATCTGATACACACACAAAACCTAGTATTAATACCGTGACACTATGGCACTACCCCTTACCTTACCAATATCCAAGTATCACATAGATGCTAAGTTATTCATTCCCTCATAATTGAACATACTTCACACTACACAGACCAATATATATATATATATATATATATATATATATATATATATATATATATATATATATGCATATATATATATATATATATATATATATATATATATATATATATATATATATATATATATATATATATAGGCACATGATAATACCTAAACTAATACAAGCAAATAAGTATTGCACCAAACACTTAGAGTGTACAATATAGAAAACTCATGATACTCATTCACTAGAGATGCCAAAGTTCTCAATTCTCCACTAAAACCATTAATATAACTCAAGTAGATATTAATACAACTAAAATAGTTAGCCACCATGGAAATTGAAGAGAAATCACACTCACATGCACAAATCACCCAAAAATGAACCATGTATCACACCGTATCACGAAATACTATGATACGCTCTACTCGTATCCAATTGTGGACACATATCAAGTCCCAAAGCATCAATCTAAGTCTAATTAGATCTAATTGGTCTTATGATACATACTTAATGTATCAATCTCAAAATTCTCCCCAAATGGGCATAAATTATCATGTAGAATTCATAATAGGGGCCCTATGAACTTAGTGCTTGTTCCTATGGGTAATCCTAAGACAAGGAAAGTTTTCTAATAATTAAATACATGAATTAGAGTCTAGATTATAGAGGAGATTCAGAATTTACCTATTGGAAGATAGATTCCCAATAAAATGCTCAATGGACATAATTAGGACACAATCTCCTTGTCAATTCCTTCTTCTTCAAGTGCTCCTTGTAATCCAAGCTCTAATGCTTGTTAGATGATAAAATTGAGAGAAAATAGGAGTAAATTAGGGTAAATTTGGTGGAGGAATAAGTCAATTTGGGAAAGAACACAATTGGAGATCTAGAATGAATGAACTAATATGAGGAGAGAGAGAGAGAGAGAGAGAGAGAGAGAACCTCCTCTAATGGCCGGCCCCCTCTTTCACCCTTCCTAGGCAATGTACAATGTCCATGATATCCCTACTAGTTTGTCATGAGGTTTAATTAGGGAGGGCTATATTAGAAAACTTCTAGTTCTTCATAAAACTAATCTAATCTCCTTAATTACTTAAGGGAATGGATCTAATCCAATGTTGGGCTCAATGTATCATGACAAACTAATGGGTTCACTAATGACAAGTCTAAATAAAATATGCTAGCCCACTAACAAATAAATAAATAGCACAACACCATATAATTAATTAGTAGAACATATATAAATATTTTAATCACTAAATAATAAATATGCTAAATGACAAAAATATCCTCATCTAGAAATGTGGTAGTGACAAAATGCCACAATGGCTTGCAACACTTTTGCTCTTTCTCTTGCCCACAAAGGTACTTATCATTCCATACATCATGTCTTGTATATCTAAGCTGAGCCACTACCCCTGCATACCTGAAAAATAATGCCCATAAACGTGGGTCAGTACACAGCCTTACTTGCGAGCGGGGTAACCCACTCGTCTAAACCGATACTAAGTAGATAGTGAATGCAAGCAGTTATTACATGGTGGTCTTGCTAGTTACTTAGATCAATTTCATATCCTGGAAAGGCGTGCATCGAAAGCAGTTAAATAGGTTAAGCATTGAAATCATATAAATACACTAGCATGTAATCTCCTATTCGCACAATCAGCTAAGCCTGTAATAGGCTACTCAAATCGCAAAGATAAAGCAAGAAACCTATAAAATCATGCCATAATCCGAATCTCATATTCCTTCAATGCACACACTCTTGCCTGAGGCAAGGTGGCTGCCCTCCGCCTACTCAAACGCAATAATCTCAAACCGATACCTATCTATATGAAGGTTACTGGCCAAGCCATAAAGTACATATATACAAATATGGATATCCTTCTAGTATATTTTTTTGCAATACCTCAACTATAGTTTTCATAAATGCGTCATGCCGAAACACAAGTTCAAGTAAGCGATATGCCATCAATCCGAAGGTTGCAATACCTCAGCTGTATGTCTCACTACATAGTGCTCCAAAAGCATTTCCAAATGTTTTTGAATGATTCTGGTGCCCCGGTGCCAATCCCGTTCGAGAAAACCAAACATTGCGCGCACATGTTGTTCGTGACCATACAACGATGAAAAGTAGGTACGATAAGGAATTGTGCCTTCTTGCCCCACCAAACGATATCCGACCAGTTCCATCTGATTCACCATCTCTGTTTCCAAATTTTAGCCCAAGGCACTATTCTCAATTTATCTCCACTATGCACTATGCCACTTCTCGACACAGTGCTTTGATTAAGTGCAATACCCCACTCTGAATGCTCAGTAGCACAATGCCCCAACAATGGCACAATATCCTCTCTGATGTAGTTGCCTGTTTTTGAAACACACCTGTACGATTTCGAAACACAACTGAACCACCTTGTTATCGTTCCATTCCTTAGCACTGTCTTAATTTCTCTATGTTCCGATGCGTCTGTACGGTCTTGATGACTTATACGCCAATTCCAACAAAATTTTACTTCGTTGCACCATTCCACTAAGTCTGTGTTCATTACACTTTGACTAGAACTCCTCGAGCGCTAACATCTGAATCCTCTAAGTTTGTGTGACTCTATCGCATCACACCTTCAAAATTAAACGTGTTCCTCTTCTCAACCAACTGCTCATTTGCGTTACCAATATCCATAGTTCATGCTCGCTATTCTTCCATACATACATCGCTTGTGCATGCGTGCACCACTATCCATTCCATATGCTCAACTCTCTTTATCGACAATTACTACATCGATTCTTCCAAATCGCACGAGCCGAATTCCAATATTCAAAAATCCCGGTTTGACTAATCTTATCCGATCTTCAATACATGGTCCACATTACATGCACTCCTTTCCTTCAATCTTCTTATCATGCTTATTCCGCATCACTCTTCCAAATTCAAACAATTGCTCAACTGATTTGGTTATTGCCTCAATGCAAAACTTTATCTCGCTATCTTTTCTCAATCGTTGCCTTGTCATCCTATTCCATTCGCTATTCTCAACATGCCGCTCTATTACTTGTTCCATTATTCATTCAATATAACTTCCATTGATACAAGTCCGATCATAACTCAATATTAGCTTGCTCTAAGTTCCAAAACATACTCAGCCAATTTGCATAATCCAATTTATATTACCGCTATTTGCGTCCGTTGTTGCTGTCCATCCAATCATTCTAATGCCACGAACACTACGTGGTATACCATATACCACTTCGAATTAATTTACTTTTTATACTATACTTACTCCACATTGATCCAACATCTGTTCGAACTATCCATATGCGATGGCTCTGCTGACCATAACTCAATCGTTTACTCAAAGTCTGACACGAAACTCAGCCAATGCATGAACCATCGAACTCTTCTGTTGAACTCGTCCATTGTAACTTATACAATATTCCATTCTTGAAATATTTGCTGTACGAGCAACTCGTGCAATATTCTCTCTCTCTGATATTCCAAGTCACTACTCAAATCTGATCAACTCATACGTTGAACGAGCAACTCGTGCAACATTCTCTCTGATATTTTCAGCCAAAACTCAAACTCCATTTCATATATTCATATCTTTTCCAATGTCTCTATTCACAACTTGCCAATATACCTATCTCGTCTGCCAAATCAACTACTCTCTTGATGCAACCAATATCTCTCCAAATGACTAGCCAAACAAATGCAACCATACCTCTCAACTTGCTGACGGATGCAACAATGCCAGATAACTTTCTGCACAAATGCAACAATGCCAACCAATGCTATACGATTCTATCAAAATCCTACGAAAACCAACGCAACAAAGAACAACATGCACACACAACCAAAAAATATAGAGAGTTATTGCATGGAACTTCTAATGTGGCACCGAGTAGAGACAAGAACCAAACAATATGCGAAAGCTATTTAGAGTTTATGATGAACCAAACAAAAGGAAAAAGAATAAGAAAATGAATCGGGCGCTCTGATACCAAATTATCGTGCCCTAATCTACCATAAGTTCGATCGTCCCTGCTGGACGTGAGATCACCATGCCAACGCTCTTGTAGGACAATCGTTCTCATCAGGGCGTATTATCGTTTGGGCCTGGATTTGTGCTTGCACATGGCAATGACTTCAAACATCATAGTTATCATCGAAACAACCAAGTTGTAGCGAAAGCCAAGTTTTATTACAAGCAAGATTATATCAGAGTATACGCAGCGAAGCTCTCGAAGGGTCTACATGAAAATGCCACAAAGGAGAATGCCATAATGGCTTGCAACACACTTGCTATTTTTCTTGGCACAAAGGTACTTACCATTCCATACATTATGTCCCGTATATCCAGGTTAAGCTAATACACCTGCATACCTAGAAAATAATACCCATAAATATGGGTCAATACACAGCCGTACTGGTGAGCGGGGTAACGCACTCGTCTTAACCGATAATATGTAGATAGTGAATGCAAGCAGTTATTACATGGTGGTCTTGCTAGTTACTTACTTAAATCAATTTATTATCCTGATATGACATGCATTAAAATCAGTAAAACTGATTAAGCATTAAAATTATATTAACACACAAGCATGCAATCTCATATTCGCACAAGCAGCTAACCTTGCAACAAGCTACCCGAATCGTAAAGATAAAGCACGAAACCTATCGAACCATGCCATAATCTGAATCTCATATTCCATCAATGCGCACACTCTTGCCCGAGGCAAGGTGGCCGCCCGTTACTTACTCAAACGTAAAAAACTTAAACCGATACCTATCTATATGAAGGTCACTTGTAAACCCCCTCGTCAAAAATAGGATTTAATTAATTATTTTTACTGCGATGAAACCATAACCCAAAATCCCACGTACCCAAGTTAGGGTATCAGTCTACACCAAGCTTGTTATGCCACGACTCCTGTATACCACCCAAAAATCTAGTTCTTTATGTTTCCGACGCATTAGTAATTACCTAGTTGAATTATTAAATTAATTTAAACTTAGAAGCCAATTTACCCCTAGCAAAACCAAACCAAGCCACATGCTCTTTCACGTGGACCAGCCCACCCCACCAAGGCTGGACAGGCCCAAGCACAAGGCCAGCCATCAAACCTCCCCTATACAAACATACATGCTCCTACATGAAACCCTAATTGTTGCTAATCATCAGAAACCCTAGTCGACCCCTCCCCTACTTCCGGCCAGCCCACACAGCAAGCCGCCATCTGCTCATCCCTCGACACCGGACTCAACCCGATCTTCCATCCAACCCCAACCTCCCCGCATCCCGACAGCCACTTCCCCAGCCCCGATCACCACACTCAGGCGGACCCGACCTCCTCTCGTCCCGACATCCACCCCCCGCGCCGCCTCGACCAGCAACCCCGCTGCCCAGAGCTGCCGCTGCTGCTGTGATCACTCGCAGTCGCTGCTGCGAGCCGCTACCGCCGCTGCCTTGCTCGTCGGTTGCCGACCGGAGCACCGCCACCCCACCGGAAGACGACCACGCTGAGGAACATCGCCAGCCGCTAGGTAAACGCCTATACCCCTTCCCCCTCGTATCGTATTCGTATCTGAGTATCGTATCGTCACGTCGAGAGTTGGATCCTTGGACACAACGTTATTAACCCTAATCTTTACATAAAATGGCATGATAATTAACTAGAGTTAGAACTCATCGAATAACCATCGATTAACTTAACTTAGACCTGTCATCTAGGTCCAGTATCTCATCCGGACACTGGACATAAACCAAGTATGGTTGAACATGGAAATCAAGGGCATGTTTCCGTGCAGAGCAGAAATAGTTGTCAACCATAAACCGATAATCATTGTCACAAGGAACACGTTGACCAAAGACAGAGCACGAGTACACCCTAGCTACGTGCACATGTGACTCTATATTTGGTCAGCAGTAAACCGGCAACAATATCTAGGAGCAACTTTATAATTACTTATGTATTTCTTCATGTCTGATATTAGATTGTTATATTATATTTGTGTTTAGGATCTTTGGATCAGCCATAAGACATTATTGGAACCAGCTTCTGGCATTCCCAGCTTCAGGACACAGGCAAGATACCTTGCTATATTTACTGTCTAATTTAAATATGCATAAGTTGTATTATATTCTTGTTGCTCGTAATTTATACAACTGTGCGCATCCGAGTTGTCTCGGGTGCATTCGACGGGTACGTCGATATTTAGTATATATATGGACTTAGCTCTTAGCAGACTCAACCCATTGGACGATACCCTGTTATTGTCTGAGACCTGACACCTTACACGGTCACTGAGATATATTCATATTGGGATGCGGGTTTGCGCACTCGACTAGCTATCGTTGCGTATCACCTACATCACGGTTAGTATATAGTCACGATATAGTTTAGAGACTTGGCATATAGATACATGGTATGCACGTCGAGTAGTCAACTTGTGTATCTACATTGGGCGGGGAGGACAACTAGTAGGCGTATGGAGTACACACATTGGAGCCGTAGTTCGAAGGAACCTCGGATCCAATGATTTTCCCTTTATACTGATGCCACGTTCTTCGGAGCGATATGGACGATATACTGTACTGATGCCACTCTCTTCGGAGCATGGACGATATGCCTACACCTATCCATACGCACCAGCATTGTCCTCATATTGCATTCACTTAGATGGCTAGCACACCCTTATTGTATTTATTTTATTTAGTATTCATATATGGCATATTGTTTTCTTGTATCTTGTTACGTCCCTCTGAGAACCTGGTACCTTTCCAGATTTAGACGAGGCTTACTACCCCACCGTATACGGCCCGGGATAGGAGACAAGATTTGCTACAGCTGAGGAGTTGGAGGTGCAACCGTCAGAGTTTCCGTGACCAGTTGGTAGGCCTTTAGCCTAGATGGAGGATATCATTATCTACTCAGCTGATGTCCTAGTCATTATCTTTTATATATCATTTCAGTACTTTATTTTGTCATAGTAGTGGGTTTGTTCCCACCAGACATCACTGGTTGTACTATGATATCTTGGGACTGGTATTTATCAACCAGCAGTTTATTTAGTATTTCTTGCTCTTTATATTGTGGATGAGATTAGATTACCTGTTATTGATTGATATTGGATATATAGTATTATAGGACAGCATAGCACTCTTCGTGGATCCATTAAATTAGGATATCTTCGGAGACGTGTCAGCTGGCCATTGCCACGTGGCCTAGTCCAGTATATTTTGGGACTGGGGCGTGACATAGTTTTTGTGGTGGCCCATGCAGGTCTACTTTTCGCTTGTGGTATGGTAACATGTCCAGCGAGCCTGCAATAGGATAGAAATTATTAGGTCTCATCCACTTTTGATTCGTCCTTGAACTTCCTTCATAATGCTTCTAAATAATCTGCATCCTGTTTGTTTGCTCTCGTACTCTTTTAATGAAGCTCTATCTCTTGCAGCAAGATGAATTTGCGCAGTGGACAAGAAGCACCCCGTGCCGCGGTGCCGGATAGCACCGCTCAAGGAGATGAGGTACGCCAAGGGCAACCCCCACTACAGACCCCGCTTATACATTGGCACGAGACATCGCAGGGCGATCCTACCCCGCCACCTGAGGGACAGACTTCCCACACGATCCCCACGCAGCATTGTGAGGGCCAGACTTCAGGAGCTACACCGATGCCGCAGACTGAGAGACCGACATCTGAGGAGACGCCTTCTGCACAACCAGAGAATCCACTACCACCGTCCCCACCTTATCCACCCCAGATGACACAGCTAGATGGCCAGCCACAGATGCTTCAGTTCTTCCAGGCAATGATGCAAGCACAGTGGCAGCAGATAGAGACATTACGACAGAGTCTGATGGTAGTACTAGAGAGGACACCTGTCACGACACCAGTACCAGCACCTCCACCAGCCCCGACAGGTGGCACTGTTAGATGGTTCCGACAGATGGGACCAGATACCTTCTCAGGCAATGAGACTACAGAACAGATCTCCAATTGGATCGCCAACATGGAGATGCTACTAGAGGCCTCACAACTGCATCCAGACCTTTGGATGACCGCAGTGAGAGCCCAACTAAAAGGCAACGCCCATCACTGGTGGGATTCCATCGAGCACAGTGTAGGCAAGAACCAGACTTGGGAACAGTTCTTAGATTACTTCAATGTGAAGTATTTTCCAGCAACAGTCAGAAATGCCCTATACTCCCAGTTCCTACATCTAGAACAGAGGAATATGACTGTTGACGCATATGACGCAGAGTTTAGCCGCCTTAGCAGATTTGGAGCCGTCCTGATACCCAATGATCTGGATAAGGCTCGGAGATTCCACCACGGCCTCAATTTCGAGCTACAGAGATATACCACCACACAGGCGAGGATTTCTTATGAGGAGGTTCTCGCAGAGGCGAGGATCCAGGAGGCCATTGTCAGAAGAGCTAGGCATTTTAGCACACCATGCCAGCTAGAGTCCAGCCCAGAGCAGGAGGACCCATCCGTCGTCCCGGAGCACAGACACAACAGAGAGCAGCGCCATATCCACACCAGGAACTTCCGATTTGCCACTTCTGTGGTAAGAGAGGTCACTTCGAGAAGGACTGTCGAAAGAGACTTGGGACATGCATAATTTGTGGAGCAAGCCAGCACCTTGTCAGAGATTGCCCACAGCGCAGGGAGGCAGCCCCACAGGCCGGACAAAGGCCAGCAGCACCAGCCCCGAGGATGCTACCCCCACCAGGAGGACAGCGTCCACCAGCACCCGGAGGATTCCAGAGGGGACCACCCTTGGCCCCACAGCAGGCACAGTTTGATCGGGCCCGACAGCAGGCCGGAGGACAGAGACAGGGACAGGCCTTTGCATTAGCAGCTACTGAGGAGGAAACGAAAGGAGAAGCAATCACATGTACCATTTTAGTCGTATCCTTACCTGTGACATCATTGTTTGATTCTGGGGCTACATTGTCATTTATATCTAGTAGATTTGTAGCAATGCATAGGGTAGCGACTTTCCCCTTACCTAAGAGTTGGAAGATTCTTACCGGAGGAGGTATCGTGCCGGTTACCAGCACTATTAGAATGTGCTCGGTAGTCATATATGGAAGAGAGATGAGAGCGCGATTCCTGGTATTGCCTATGCCGTACTTTGATATTGTATTAGGCATGGACTGGTTAAGCCAGTATAATGCCGTAATGGACTGCCGGAAGGGTAGCGTCACTTTTAGACCACCAGATCAACCGGAGTTCGAGTACATGCGAGGGACCATCGAACAAGGAGTAGGACAGATAGCTGGAACTTGCATGGCTATGGAGATTGCGCCCCCACCAATAGTTGCAGAATTCGAGGATGTTTTCTCCGAAGAATTGTCAGGCTTACCACCAGATAGAGATGTGGAGTTCACCATTGAGCTAGTACCAGGAGCAGCACCGGTATCTTCTAATGTGTACCGATTGGCGAAAAGGAGTTAGACGAGCTGAAGCTACAATTGGAGGAGTTGCAGAGCAAGGGATTTATCCGTCCTAGTGCATCACCATGGGGAGCACCCGTATTGTTTATGCCTAAGAAGGATGGAACAGTACGTATGTGTATTGATTACAGAGCCCTTAATGCTTTGACTATCAAGAACAAGTACCCCCTGCCGCGGATTGACGATTTATTCGACCAGTTGACAGGAGCAGTGGTGTTCACAAAGATCGACTTGAGATCGGGTTATCATCAAGTGAAGGTGCGAAGAGAGGACATCCAAAAGACAGCATTCAGGACTCGTTATGGTCACTACGAGTTCTTAGTGATGCCTTTTGGACTAACGAATGTGCCAGCTGTATTTATGAACTTAATGAACAGAGTATTCCACCAATACTTAGACCAGTTCGTGGTAGTCTTCATTGACGACATTTTGGTGTATTCGAAGAGCCACGAGGAGCACGAGAAGCACTTGAGACTAGTGTTAGAGACGCTGAGGAGAGAGAGACTTTATGCCAAGCTGAGCAAGTGCGAGTTTCTCCTAGATCGCATCACTTTCCTTGGATACGTCATCTCAGGAGACGGTATCTCAGTAGATCCGGCAAAGATTTCATCTGTAGAGACATGGCCAACCCCTACCAATGTCTCAGAAGTGAGGAGTTTCCTAGGACTTGCCAGATATTATCGGAGGTTCGTAGAGAACTTTGCGAAGATTGCAGAGCCAATAACCTGCTTGACCCGTAAGGAGCAGGAGTTCACTTGGATAGAGGAGTGTCAGAAGGCATTCGATGAGATGAAGAAGCGCTTGACTACAGCACCCATCTTGACCATACCTTCTGGACCCGGAGGATTCGTAATCTACAGCGATGCGTCTGGGAAAGGATTAGGATATGTCTTGATACAACATGAAAGGGTTGTAGCTTATGCTTCTAGACAGTTGAGGACACATGAGAAGAACTATCCCACCCACGACTTGGAGCTTGCAGCTGTGATCTTTGCGTTAAAACTTTGGAGGCATTACCTATATGGAGAAAGAGTGGAGATATTTACTGATCATAAGAGCCTGAAATACGTCTACACTCAGAAAGATCTAAATCAGAGACAGAGACGTTGGCTCGAGGTGATGACAGACTTCGAAATAGAGCTACAGTACCACCCAGGAAAAGCCAACGTAGTAGCAGACGCATTGAGCAGAAGACCTATGGCATTCTTCTTGACTACCCAACAACATCTGTTGAAAGATCTAGAGCAGATGGGTATAGAGGTTGTTATACCCGGAGTAGACGGACAGTTGTCGAATTTCCAATTGCAATCAACACTGGTAGAGAGAATCAAGGCTGCTTTGCCGATAGATGCCAGATTTCAGAGGCTCAGACAGAGGACAGAGGCTGGATTACAGACAGGATTGCGGATACATGAAGACGGAACACTGAGATGCGGAGATCGTCTCTATGTTCCAAATGGAGAACTTCGGCATGAATTATTGACAGAGGCACACAGTTCCACCTACTCCGTTCATCCAGGAGGCACGAAGATGTACAGAGATCTAAGATAGTACTACTGGTGGCACGAAATGAAGAGAGAGATAGCACACTTCGTGGCCAAGTGCCTGGTGTGCCAGCAAGTCAAGGCTGAGCACCAGAGATCTGCAGGATTGCTTCAACCGCTTCCTATACCGGAGTGGAAATGGGAGCATATCACTATAGACTTTGTTACAGGCTTCCCGAGGAGTCCTAGTGGGCGCAATGCAGTATGGGTAATCGTGGATAGACTCACCAAATCCGCACACTTTTTACCCTTTAGAGTTGGGCAATCGACGGAGGCTTTAGCAGATATGTACATGAGAGAGATTGTGTGCCTACATGGAGTGCCAGTTAGCATTGTGTCAGACAGGGATACGAGATTTACGTCTTACTTTTGGCGGAGTATGCAAGAGAGTCTTGGTACTCGCCTAAAGTTTAGCACAGCATATCACCCACAAATAGATGGCCAGTCGGAGTGCACCATTCAGACGCTAGAAGACATGTTAAGAGCGTGCATACTGGACTTCGGAGGATCATGGGAGGACCACTTATATTTGGTCGAGTTTTCCTACAACAACAGCTATCAAGCTAGCATTCAGATGGCTCCTTATGAAGCATTGTATGGCAGGAAGTGTCATTCTCCATTATGCTGGAGTGATATAGGCGAACGACAGATTCTCGGACCAGAGTTGGTTGTTCGGACGGTAGAAAAGGTAAAGAAGATCCAAGGACACCTTCGAGCAGCACAAGACCGACAGAAGCATTGGACGAATGCGCATTGCCGACCCTTAGAGTTTCAGTTTGGAGATCACGTATTCTTAAAGATCTTACCTACTCGAGGGACTATCAGATTCGGAGGCAGAGGGAAGCTGAGTCCGAGGTACATCGGACCATTCGACATATTAGAACGCGTCAGAGAGGTTGCTTACAGATTAGCATTACCGCAGACCTTGGAAGGAGTTCACGATGTCTTCTATGTATCTCAATTGAGGAGGTACATACCGGATCCTAGTCATGTGCTTGACCATTCCGAAATCACAATCGGCCCGAGCCTATCATATGAAGAGGAGCCTGTGGGGATTCTAGACAGAACTGAGAAGGTATTACGAGGGCAGACCATCCCCCTAGTTCGTGTTGCATGGAGGCATCATGCACCAGGCGAGTCGACCTGGGAATGCGAGGAGGATATTCGCCATCGTTACCCCCACCTCTTCGAAGGCCTAGGTATGAGGTAGCATTTTAAATTCAGTCGTTAGTTCTTACCATACATATGTTTTAATTTTGAGGACGAAATGCTCTAAGGAGGGTAGATTGTAAACCCCCTCGTCAAAAATAGAATTTAATTAATTATTTTTACTGCAATGAAACCACAACCCAAAATCCCACGTACCCAAGTTAGGGTATCAGTCTACACCAAGCTTGTTATGCCACGACTCCTGTATACCACCCAAAAATCTAGTTCTTTATGTTTCTGACACATTAGTAATTACCGAGTTGAATTATTAAATTAATTTAAACTTAGAAGCCAATTTACCCCTAGCAAAACCAAACCAAGCCACATGCTCTTTCACGTGGACCAGCCCACCCCACCAAGGCTGGACAGGCCCAAGCCCAAGGCCAGCCATCAAACCTCCCCTATACAAACATACATGCTCCTACATGAAACCCTAATTGTTGCTAATCATCAGAAACCCTAGCCGACCCCTCCCCTACTTCCGGCCAGCCCACACAGCAAGCCGCCACCTGCTCATCCCTCGACACCGGACTCAACCCGATCTTCCATCCAACCCTGACCTCCCCGCATCCCGACAGCCACTTCCCCAGCCCCGATCACCACGCTCAGGCGGACCCGACCTCCCCGCGTCCCGACAGCCACCCCACGTGCCGCCTCGACCAGCAACCCCGCTGCCCAGAGCTGCCGCTGCTACTGCGATCACCCGCAGTCGCTGCTGCGAGCCGCTACCGCCGCTGCCTTGCTCGTCGGCTGCCGACCGGAGCACCGCCACCCCACCGGAAGACGACCACGCTGAGGAACATCGCCAGCCGCTAGGTAAACGCCTATACCCCTTCCCCCTCGTATCGTATTCGTATGTGAGTATCGTGTCATCGCGTCGAGAGTTGGATCCTTGGACACAACGTTATTAACCCTAATCTTTACATAAAATGGCATGACAATTAACCAGAGTTAGAACTCATCGAATAACCATCGATTAAATTAACTTAGACCTGTCATCTAGGTCCAGTATCTCATCCGGACACTGGACATAAACCAAGTATGGTTGAACATGGAAATCAAGGGCATGTTTTCGTGCAGAGCAGAAATAGTTGTCAACCATAAACCGATAATCATTGTCGCAAGGAACACGTTGTGGTGTCTCGTTCCCCCTATTCGGGGAGCGCGGCTAAGAAATACTAGACGGTATCGTTCGATCGGGATAGATTGAATCAAGAACTCATCCTCGTTATGGATTTGTCTCTTCGGAATCGATTCCCATATTCAGTGGACCGTGCCCCAAGGATCGACTTAGCGGCAGAGTCAGGAGGGACCTCTCCGCTGCATTCTTTGTTGCCTAGTTTTCGCTGTCGCTTGTTGCTTTCGTGCCTTGAGTTGGTTTTTGGATTTGCTTGGGTTTTCTTGAACGGTTTCGATGGATTTCATTGCTTTCGTTCTTAGGACTGCACTTCAATTCCGATAAGGGAAAGAGAGGAAGAAGTACTGATCAGCTGTTCGTGTCAATACAAGTGAACCAGCTGTAGGCGTCGCTAGAGCGGACTCCTAAAGCACTTCTTTCCTTTTCCTTCCAACTACCAAAGTGAGTGGCTACCAACCCGATTAGCTAGCCCTACTTGCTAGTCTTCACATCTAAATCTTGTGTTCGTGCTTTGCCCGATCCAACGATACCAAGTAAATAACTAAAAGATACCAAGATAATAAGGGAATAGACTTGGGAAATATTGCTTGTCAAATGAAACTTGTGAACGGTTACTTACTTATATGCTTGCTCGTTTGGAATGTTCATTATATGCATAAATATAAGTTAGAATGTATATTTCTTCTTAAAAATTGTGCTATGTATAGAACTCATTTTCAATACAATAACTCAACAGGAAGACTATGCAAAAGTAGATCTTGCCCTGTTATTGCCCTGTGCCTGATTTGCCTCAAATGTTAACTTAGTGTACTGCGTTGATCACGGACAACTTGTGCACAAGGTCTTAGTTCCTGCGGACGGTCGCTGGGGCACTGGCACCGATCCGATCCGGACGGAACTCACGATAGTCGCCTGCTTCGGATCGAGTGGCTTGTGGCGCCTCCTGTTCTCTGCGTCGCACGCCATTCTGTCCCGAGACTAGCCCGTCCATTATGGCAACGTGCTAGTGATCCCCTCGTATATTTAAACCTGTTGCTACTAACTTGTGTCTTCTTGGCAGGGAAGGCAAGGTAAGTATTATGCAGGTGGTTCAGACGGGCAGGTAAATGTCACCGAGCGGTGGCAGGTTATTTCATTGATTTCTATATCTAATTCTTGCTGTAAAATGAACTAAGGCAAGATAGAAACCCACAAAATATGCATGCTTCATTAAAACAACGTGTTGATTGGTATAGTTGGGTTAGCTTGCCTTCACCAGTACGTTTCGATGTACTGACCCTCGTTGAAACAGGTTCCCCGCGCTAAGGAGAGCCGAGCGAGGAGCAGGAGACAAACCCCCAATCCAGTCCAAGCTGTAGGCACGCCTCGACCGTGCCAACCTTTTGAAGAAGCATTTTGAAGAAGAAGCTAGCCACCAAGTAATCATGCAACTTCGTGGCAAGGCAGTCGTTCCGACGCAAGGTCTTATATTTTGAGTTTAGTAAAGGATGTAATGTAAAGGACTGCTGTCTCATTTTGTGTCAACACTTTTGTAAGCCCATAGAGGCAATCCTTATGACTCAGTTCAAGTAGTTTGTAATAGATGTTCATATTATCAATAAAAGAGAACTTTTCCATGTTTCAATATGTGTTTCAATTATCTGCGTACTCTGAATATGTGCTCGCTATGCGAAACAAAAATACTTAGCCTTGTGTGGTAAGCAGCAACCTAGGCCCGCACGGCGGTCACGCCCGGGGGACGACTATCGATTCCGCAGAATTGGGGCGTGACATGTTGGTATCAGAGCACAGCTTCAAAGTTCTTTTGACTTGAACTGGAAAAGTTTCCTTAATGATAAATTCCTGTGCGAACTCCTGAACTCGTTAAGGCCAAAATGAGATACGTTCATGCAATAAGTCCATAATACA
Source organism: Iris macrosiphon (assembly GCA_036927795.1). NCBI lineage: Eukaryota > Viridiplantae > Streptophyta > Magnoliopsida > Asparagales > Iridaceae > Iris > Iris macrosiphon. The sequence goes on from JAYESA010000008.1 coordinate 59,871,005, forward strand.
TTATGATGCTGATGTAATTTACCTTCCTTTCAAGGAACGATGCAAGCACAACCATCAGCGCTGGCGCCAGGCGAGACAAGGACTCAGGAGAGCAGTTCCGGAACTTCAGGAAGCTCTCGGAGCCAACGGGGCATGTCTCGATCAAATTCCCTTCAGCAGGTGATGCAAATGTTCACGGAGCAACGACAGAGGGATGATGCCCGCCAAGCCAAGTTCGAGAGCAACCTAGAGGCCCGACTCTCAGTCCAACAAAAGCAGGTAGATACCCTACAGCAGCTTGTTCAGACCCTGGCCTCCAACCATTCTGTCGCAACGACAGCTACACCAGTGGAGCAGCCAGTGCTTGAAGTCGAACCACCGCTAGCGCCAAGGACGAGGGAAGTGACTGCCTTCCCCTTTGGCAACTTCAAGAAGGTCTGCAATACGCCGTTTAATGGGACTGAGGACCCGATCGTGGCCCTAGATTGGCTCGCCGAGCTTGAAGATCATTTTTCTCTTCTAGAAGTGCCGGAAGACAAGCACGTCACCTGTGCCCAACTATTGCTTCGCCTCAACGCGCACGACTGGTGGGACGTGCATCGACGATCTCTTCAACTTGGCCATGGAGAGGAGGCGATCGCGTGGATGACTTTTCGTGCCGCGTTCGAGGAGGAGTTTATACCCCCACCACTACGACGTCAACGGGAAAATAATTTCGTTCAACTCTGGCAGGGCAGCATGACGGTGAAGCAATACTCGGCAGAATTCAATAAACTGGCCAAATTTGCTACCGCTTATCTACCGGATGCAGCGAGTCGTGCCAGACGATTCGAAGGAGGGCTACGTCCTGGCATTCACGGGCACGTAGCCGTTCCGCAGTATCAGACGATGCGGGAAGTATTAAACCACGCCCTTTCGCTCGAATCGCAGTATCCTCACGTTGCCGCCGGCGCTGTGCAACCTTCCAATCACAAACGCCAAGGCAACGATAGAGGAAACAACGCTGCAAAGCGTCAAAATAACGGCGGTCGTCAGCGAGAAAACCAGGGGCAGCGTTGCACCTACTGCAACAGAAGAGGGCACACCGAGAATGTCTGTCGCAAGCGGCTCGGCACTTGCCTCAGATGTGGCGATCCTGGCCATCAGATTAGCAGCTATCCGCTTCGTCCACCGCAACAACCAGATCAGACTCCGGCTCCTCAGGCAAATCGAGCGGCGCCTCAGCCAGGGCGTAATCAAGCTCAAGGCCGAGTCTACACCATGACACGGGAAGAAGCTCTAGCTTCGGATACCGTCGTGTCAGGTACCTTACTTTTCAATAATATACCTGCTCGCGTTCTATTTGATTCAGGTGCAACCCATAGCTTTATTTCTACAAACTTCGCCACGGAGAACAATGTAAAAATGACTCCGTTGCATTTAGATTTAAGCGTTAGCACCCCATCTGGTACAAAAATTCCTGTCTGTTCAGCATGCCTAGGCGGTTATATCTGTATTGGGGAGAGAAAGCTGTCACTTGATATTTTAGTTCTTGATGTACGGGACTATGATATCATTTTGGGAATGGACTGGCTAGGCGCGTGCGTGGCAACTATTGAGTGTGCAGAGAAGCGAGTCATTTTTCGTCTGCCCGGAGAAGCCGTGTTCTGTTACACCAGTAGTCCAGCGAACAATGCGACCACGGCCTGCATGGTGATTTTGGCAAAATCTGCTCGGCGAATGCTTTACACAGGCTGCGAGGGATTCCTAGCATCGGTTCAGAACACACGGCGGGACTACGCAAATGTCGAGTCAACTTCCGTTGAGGCAGAGTTCCCCGATGTGTTTCCGAGCGAACTACCCGATATGCCGCCAGACCGAGAGATTGAATTCACTATCGACACATTTCCAAATACACAGCCAATTTCCAAGCCTCCGTACAGAATGGCACCTACAGAGCTGAATGAATTAAAGTGCCAACTCCAGGAATTACTTGATCGCGGGTTCATCCATCCGAGCGTGTCTCCTTGGGGCGCTCCTGTGCTCTTTGTGAAGAAAAAGGACGGAACTCTACGCCTCTGCATAGACTATAGGGAATTAAACAAAGTCACAATCAGGAACAAATATCCTCTGCCACGGATAGATGACTTGTTTGATCAATTACAAGGGGCAACGGTGTTTTCTAAAATTGATCTTCGCTCGGGTTACCACCAGCTGAAGATTAAGCCAGAAGACGTGCCCAAGACTGCTTTCAGAACCCGCTACGGCCATTACGAGTTTTTCGTGATGCCGTTTGGACTGATGAATGCTCCTGCTGCATTCATGGATATGATGAACCGTGTCTTTAGGCCCTTCATCGATAAATTCGTGGTGGTGTTTATCGATGATATCTTAGTGTACTCGAAGACTAGGGATGAGCACGCAGGACACCTGCGGATGGTGCTGCAAACCCTTCGAGACCACAAGTTGTATGCCAAATTAAGCAAATCAGAATTTTGGCTGGACAGTATCTCGTTTTTGGGGCATATCATCTCCTTGGAAGGCATCTCAGTTGATCCGAAGAAGATAGAAGCAATCACGCAGTAGAAACGACCGGAGTCAGCTAGCGACATCCGAAGTTTCCTTGGTCTGGCAGGGTACTACCGGAGATTTATACAAAATTTTGCTAGGATTGCTTCGCCCTTGACTCAGTTGACACGAAAGGGTGCAAAGTTTACTTGGACAGAGGACTGTGAAGCTTCGTTTACGGAGTTAAAGCAGCGCCTCATCTCTGCCCCAATTCTCACTCTGCCGAACGGACCGGATGACTTTAAAATATATAGTGATGCCTCAGGAAAGGGTCTAGGATGTGTCCTAATACAGCGCGACAAGGTGATAGCCTACGCTTCTAGACAGCTAAAGCCACACGAGCAGAATTACCCAACGCATGATCTCGAACTTGCCGCGGTAGTGTTTGCATTGAAGCTGTGGCGTCACTATCTTTATGGCGTGCCGTGTAAGATTTATACGGACCATAAGAGTTTGAAATATTTGTACACTCAAAAGGATTTGAATCTTCGGCAGCGGCGATGGCTTGAACTCCTGAGCGACTTCGATCTCACGATCAGATACACGCCTGGAAAGGGAAACGTGGTAGCTGACGCATTGAGTCGAGTGTTTGTAGGGAGTTTGGTTATTGATGATAGGCTGCGCCGAGATCTTGAATCACTGGGTATTACACTGAAAATAAGATATAAGAAGTGGGTGCAAGTAGCTCAACTGCGCCTCGAGCCCGACTTGTTACACAAAGTGAAGTCCGTTCAGAAGGACGACCCGTTCCTGCAGAAGATACATGCCCTTATCTTGGAAGGAAAGGCGTCCGACTTTGCTGTAAGCACGGATGGGATGCTTCGAGTAAAGGGAAGACTATGTGTTCCGAATGACGCGGCCCTCAGACAAGAGATACTCACGGAAGCTCACTATGCTAGTTATATTTCTCATCCGGGTAGCACTAAGATGTATCGGGATCTTCGCACGACATTTTGGTGGCACGGCTTAAAACGGGATGTGGCACAGTTTGTGTCGCATTGCATGGCTTGTCAACGAGTAAAGGCCGAACACCAGAAACCAGGCGGAGAGCTTCAGAACCTTGCTATTCCGGAGTGGAAATGGGATGATATAACGATGGACTTTATTGTTGGCTTGCCGAGGACGCAACGGGGACATGATGCAGTCTGGGTTATCGTCGATCGACTCACCAAGTCAGCTCACTTTTTGCCTATCAAATCTACTTGGAGTGCCGACCGCCTGGCTCAGATATATCTCAACGAAATCGTCCGACTCCACGGCGTACCCGTAACCATAGTCTCTGATCGAGATGGTCGATTCATATCACGTTTCTGGGGAAGCCTGCAGTCAGCAATGGGGACGAAGTTGAAATTCAGCTCCGCCTACCATCCACAGACCGATGGCCAAACAGAGCGCGTCAACCAGATCCTCGAAGACATGCTGCGACTCTACGCCTTGGACATGAAGACTAGTTGGGACCTTCATCTACCTCTAGCCGAATTTGCTTACAACAATAGCTATCAATCAAGCATTCAAATGGCGCCGTATGAGGCGCTATACGGGCGGAAGTGTAGATCTCCTATCTGTTGGGACGAAGTCGGGGAGCGGCAAGTACTTGGCCCTGAGCTCGTGGAGCAGACCGTCCAAAAAGTTCGGCTGATTCGGGACAGATTAAAGATAGCTCAAAGTCGTCAGAAGAGCTATGCGGATGTTCATCGGAGACCGCTAGAGTTTCAAGTAGGTGACCGGGTATTCCTCAAGGTCTCGCCCATGCGAGGGGTCAGCAGGTTCAGAGCGAAGGGAAAGCTAAGTCCACGATTTGTCGGCCCGTTCGAAATACTAAAGCGGGTTGCTTCAGTTGCTTATCAGATCGCTCTACCACCATCCCTAGCTGACGTACATGATATATTCCATGTTTTCCAACTTAGAAAATATGTGTACGATCCAAGCCACATGGTAGACCTGGGATAACTGAACCTTCAGCCCGACTTGACGTATGTAGAACAGCCGGTACAAATTTTGGATAGAAAAGAAAAGCTGCTTCGGACCCGTTCGGTTCCTCTAGTGCGCGTGCTTTGGCGGAATCACTCTGTCGAGGAATATACTTGGGAGCTCGAATCCGATATGAGGGAACGGTTTCCCTCATTATTTCCTAGTGGTAGGTTTTATTCCTTAAGTTTTGGGGCGAAACTTCTAATTAGTTGGGTAGAATGTGGTGCCCCGTTCCCCCTATTCGGGGAGCGCGGCTAAGAAATACTAGACGGTATCGTTCGATCGGGATAGATTGAATCAAGAACTCATCCTCGTTATGGATTTGTCTCTTCGGAATCGATTCCCATATTCAGTGGACCGTGCCCCAAGGATCGACTTAGCGGCAGAGTCAGGAGGGACCTCTCCGCTGCATTCTTTGTTGCCTAGTTTTCGCTGTCGCTTGTTGCTTTCGTCCCTTGAGTTGGTTTTCGGATTTGCTTGGGTTTTCTTGAACGGTTTCGATGGATTTTATTGCTTTCGTTCTTAGGACTGCACTTCAATTCCGATAAGGGAAAGAGAGGAAGAAGTACTGATCAGCTGTTCGTGTCAATACAGGTGAACCAGCTGTAGGCGTCGCTAGAGCGGACTCCTAAAGCACTTCTTTCCTTTTCCTTCCAACTACCAAAGTGAGTGGCTACCAATCCGATTAGCTAGCCCTACTTACTAGTCTTCACATCTAAATCTTGTGTTCGTGCTTTGCCCGATCAAACGATACCAAGTAAATAACTAAAAGATACCAAGATAATAAGGGAATAGACTTGAGAAATATTGCTTGTCAAATGAAACTTGTGAACGGTTACTTACTTATATGCTTGCTCGTTTGGAATGTTCATCATATGCATAAATATAAGTTAGAATATATATTTCTTCTTAAAAACTGTGCTATGTATAGAACTCATTTTCAATACAATAACTCAACATGAAGACTATGCAAAAGTAGATCTTGCCCTGTTATTGCCCTGTGCCTGATTTGCCTCAAATGTTAACTTAGTGTACTGCGTTGATCACGGACAACTTGTGCACAAGGTCTTAGTTCCTGCGGATGGTCGCTGGGGCACTGGCACCGATCCAATCCGGACGGAACTCACGATAGTCGCCTGCTTCGGATCGAGTGGCTTGTGGCGCCTCCTGTTCTCTGCCCCGCACGCCATTCCGTCCCGAGACTAGCCCGTCCATTATGGCAACGTGCCAGTGATCCCCTCGTATATTTAAACCTGTTGCTACTAACTTGTGTCTTCTTGGCAGGGAAGGCAAGGTAAGTATTATGCAGTTGGTTCAGACGGGCAGGTAAATGTCACCGAGCGGTGGCAGGTTATTTTATTGAGTTCTATATCTAATTCTTGCTGTAAAATGAACTAAGGCAAGATAGAAACCCATAAAATATGCATGCTTTATTAAAACAACGTATTGATTGGTATAGTTGGGTTAGCTTGCCTTCACCAGTACGTTTCGATGTACTGACCCTCGTTGAAACAGGTTCCCCGCGCTAAGGAGAGCCGAGCGAGGAGCAGGAGACAAACCCCCAATCCAGTCCAAGCTGTAGGCACGCCTCGACCGTGCCAACCTTTTGAAGAAGCATTTTGAAGAAGAAGCTAGCCACCAAGTAATCATGCAACTTCATGGCAAGGCAGTCGTTCCGACGCAAGGTCTTATATTTTGAGTTTAGTAAAGGATGTAATGTAAAGGACTGCTATCTCATTTTGTGTCAACACTTTTGTAAGCCCATAGAGGCAATCCTTATGACTCAGTTCAAGGAGTTTGTAATAGATGTTCATATTATCAATAAAAGAGAACTTTTCCATGTTTTAATATGTGTTTCAATTATCTGCGTACTCTGAATATGTGCTCGCTATGCGAAACAAAAATACTTAGCCTTGTGCGGTAAGCAGCAACCTAGGCCCGCACGGCGGTCACGCCCGGGGGACGACTATCGATTCCGCGGAATCGGGGCGTGACACACGTTGACCAAAGACAGAGCACGAGTACACCCTAGCTACGTGCACATGTGACATTTTATTTGGTCAGCATAAACCGGCAACAATATCTAGGAGCAACTTCATAATTACTTATGTATTTCTTTATGTCTGATATTGGATTGTTATATTATATTTGTGTTTAGGATCTTTGGATCAGCCAGGAGACATTGTTGGAACCAGCTTCTGGCATTCCCAGCTTCAGGACACAGGCAAGATACCTTGCTATATTTACTGTCTAATTTAAATATGCATAAGTTGTATTATATTCTTGTTGCTCGTAATTTATACAACTGTGCGCGTGCGAGTTGTCTCGGGTGCATTCGACGGGTACGTCGATGGTTAGTATATATATGGACTTAGCTCTTAGCAGACTCAACCCATTGGATGATACCCTGTTATTGTCTGAGACCTGACACCTTACAAGGTCACTGAGATATATTCATATTGAGATGCGGGTTTACGCACTCGACTAGCTATCGTTGCGTATTACCTACATCACGGTTAGTATATAGTCAGGATATAGTTTAGAGACTTGGCATATAGATACATGGTATGCACGTCGAGTAGTCGACTTGCGTATCTACATTGGGCGGGGAGGACAACTAGTAGGCGTATGGAGTACACACATTGGAGCCGTAGTTCGGAGGAACCTCGGATCCAATGATTTTCCCTTTATACTGATGCCACGTTCTTCGGAGCGATATGGACGATATACTGTACTGATGCCACTCTCTTCGGAGCATGGACGATATGCCTACACCTATCCATACGCACCAGCGTTGTCCTCACATTGCATTCACTTAGATGGCTGGCACACCCTTATTGTATTTATTTTATTCAGTATTCATATATAGCATGTTGTTTTCTTGTATCTTGTTACGTCCCTCTGATGACCTGGTACCTTTCCAGATTTAGACGAGGCTTACTACCCCACCGTATACGGCCCGGGACAGGAGACAAGATTTGCTACAGCTGAGGAGTTGGAGGTGCAACCGTCAGAGTTTCCGTGACCAGTTGGTAGGCCTTTAGCCTAGATGGAGGACATCATTATCTACTCAGCTGATGCCCTAGTCATTATCTTTTATATATCATTTTAGTACTTTATTTCGTCATAGTAGTGGGTTTGTTCCAACCAGATATCACTGGTTGTACTATGATATCTTGGGACTGGTATTTATCAACCAGCAGTTTATTTAGTGTTTCTTGCTCTTTATATTGTGGATGAGATTAGATTACCTGTTATTGATTGATATTGGACATATAGTATTATAGGACAGCGTAGCACTCTTCGTGGATCCATTAAATTGGGATATCTTCGGAGACGTGTCAGCTGGCCATTGTCACGTGGCCTGGTCCCGTATATTTTGGGACTGGGGCGTGACATCACTGGCCAAGACATAAAGGATATATAGACAAATGCGGATATCCTTCCAGTATATTTGGATGCAACACCTCAACTATAGTTCTCGCAAATGCCTCGTGCCAAAATACAAGTTCAAGTAAGAGATGTGCTATCTATCATAAGATTGCAATACCTCAATTATATATCTCGTTATACCGTGCTCCAAGAGCACTTCCAAATATTTCTTCCATGGCTGAATGGTCCCGGTGCCTCGGTTCCTATCTTATTTGAGGAAACCAAACATACGCGCACAGGTTGTTCGTGATTATGCAACGATAAAAAGTAGGTACAAGGAGGAATCGTGCCTTCTCGCCCCACCAAATGATACTCGACCCGCTCCATCTGATTTACCATCTTCGTTCTTAAATTTTAACCCAAGGCACAATTCTTAATTTATCTCCACTAGGCACCATGCCACTTCTCAACACAGTGCTCTGATTGGGTGGAACACCCCTCTTCGAATATTCAGTGGCATAATGTGAAGGACCGTAGGATAACTCTAGAGGGTGGTGAATCGAGTGCAGCAGAATAATCTATCCAAATAAAAATTTAGCTAAGTGAATGCTGCTAACAACTAACAATAATAAAGTATGGAAAGCAGTAAGTAAAGAGAGACCAAACGCTTCATGGGTGATGGTGAGATTGTGTACTACATCTGAGTATGGGAACCATGTTTGTGACTGGCAATGTTACTATGTGAAGGTAGTGCGGGATGGATATTAGATCAGTGTAAAGTTAATTTGATTATTAGGAATGTCTTTGTCTTTGAGTTCTATATGCCTCTGATACTTGTGTAGTGATCCTTGCAGTGACCCTTCTATAGTGATAATATTGAGCCTGTCATTAGCAATGGGGTAGTGCCAAAATTTAGTCTGGATTGATGCTTGGTTGTGTTATGGTGCGAGTGTCCCTTGGATATTTGGTTGGAGTATCAATAGTAGACCCTCGATGGCTTAATATTATATTAGGTAGAAAGGAAGTGAAAGGTATGAGATAGATGCCTTAGCTGAGAACAACGAGTTGGATTATACGGCTAGACGATGACTGGAATCGGTTGGGTGAACATTTTAAATTTTGCATCAATGATTGAATATTACTATCGACAAATAAGTTTGATCATATATCGAAGGACATTAGTTGGAATCGATTGGGAATCACAGGCGGAATATAATCTCGGTTGGCTAAGTTGGGAAGTTGTTTAAAATAAATTTATATTGGACAGAGTATGTGGGGAACTGTTTCCTTGAACTTAGGTGTGTAGCACTTACTACATGCCTAATTTAAAAAGGTAGTAGTCGAGAAGTGGGAATACTTGAACTTATCAATTAGTGGATAATATTTAGTTAGCATATGAACTTGTGGGATTGTAAGGAACTAATCGATGACCCTTATTGTCTGGAAATATATAAAAGTTCGTCAAAAGACTTCGATGGATGAAATACAAATAAACCTTGAGGTCTAGCATGTTGGGATAAATACTATCGACAAAAAGTTTTGTCGCATCAATAACAGTTCGTTGGCAAAAACCTTAGTGCTTGGGTAACAGTTAATTGGCAGATATAATTGATCAAATTATTAATGTGGGATAATCCCTAGCTTGGTAGTTTGACCAATATATCGAGTACGTTAATAATTATCGAATGTGGCTAAGCGAGATAAAATTTTGTGAGACATTGATGAGGTGATGCAATTAAGTTGATGGTTAATGCGAATGAAAGTTGACCCTATCAAAATAAAGTTTACAAAATTAAGTTTGACGGAATTAAAAGAAAAATATTTTCAAAATATTGGTTGGGTGATGTTGTCGGATATAAATTATCTGGGTGGAACTAAAAGTATGCATATATAAAATTGATAGAAAAAGAATTGAGAGCAAGGATCATGAACAATATACGAGTAAAGATGATCGGTCAGAATTTGAGTTTTGAATTAGTTGCCTGTCCCATAGATAATCGAATGTATGAGAACTCGAGAATGATATAACAATACAATGAGAGAATGATTATGATATCAGAAAGCTTGCAATAACACATGTGCGCATTTCAGATTTTGATCGTTGATGATTTACTTGATGGATTTGGGAATTGAAGAAATTAGTTCTAAATTGACCTTGTCGGTTGGGGTAAGTCTAGAATGAACATTTATTTGAGGTAGACCCTTAAAAAATTGAATGTGGATAAATAAGACCTGACCCAGACGGTCGAACATTTTCTTATAGTAGGTTGGGCAGTGGTAGTGCATTATAGTTTAAGTTGGCCATAAGAGTTGGGTAGAATTCCCTTAGATTGGTTGGTTTACTGTTGGCCGAGTATGGTCCCTATAAGTTGTCTAGCATGAGATGAGTTGTCTTTGAACACTAGGTTTAGTTGTCGGTATAACTAACAATAGAGACTTGACCAAAGAGTAACGTTGGTTGTCGGAGACCCATAGGATGACCCTTTTGATGTTGCATGGGTAATGTGGCATCGTTAGATTGGAAAAGAGTATTGTGAGTCAGCCTGTGGGTAGCATGTGTTTGGATAGTTGGTTGCATGGATTGGAAATTAGTGTTTCGGAATAGCAAGTTTGGTTGGAATGGTTAGAATGAGCACATTTGGGAATTGATGGTTATAAAAGATGGATTTGAATGCATCGACCGAAATAAAAAAATCAATCGTGGATTCAATTGGTTGGCTTGAAATAGCTTCTTTTAGAATCCAGTCGGGATAAGGAATAAATTGGGATAAACAATAAAATCTTTGCTCAAGAATTCTGACAGAAATTTCTTACGTCATAAGAGAAACTTGACATATAATATGGCTAATCGACTTTTATACTGGACGAATTATGATTATCGAACTATAAAGAATTTTGTAGCATGGACTGTGATACGATAAATGGAACTCTGGATTCATTAGAAATTGATTCCAATAATGTTGTAAAAAAGTTGCTAGATGTTGGAATGAAAGAAATTAATTATTGAGGAAACTGTCGGGACGATTATAAATACACTTGGGTCACAATAAAGAGAAGATCGAAAATAGTCTTAATGTAATTGGAAAAAGTTGGGTGGACCGAAACAATGTGAGACAAATAAAATTATTCATATAAGATGGGAATGACGGAATTGACATTGGAAGAATAAATATTGCAATACGAATTGATGAAAATTATGTTACGGTAGGTTTTGTTAGGAATGATTAGTTATCGTATTTGAGCTAGTAGCCTAATCTGGGCAGTCCCAGAGAATTTTAGATTTGGTGCATTTAAAGATAGCGGTTGTGGAAACTTGTTATATAAAGGAACACTATGAACGAGATAAAAGAATTTTGCATATGATAAGATCGAAAGGACGTTGGTGAATATTGAGAAGTTCTTAGACCGAAATTGGATTGCAATGTGTTAAAAAGATACTGATGGGATTGACCTAATAAATATCGTGAGAACCTAAAGAATTATAGAGAAAGCGATGACAAAGAAAATCTTGGCCAAAATCATTAAGTGATCAGTAATGAGGAATGAAGTTATATTTGTAGCCGTTTGATTCTCTAACCATCAACATTGGTTGAGTGCACTATATTTCAGGGATGTCTGAAATATGTGTACGATCCAGGCGAAGTGGTGAACGAAATTCAAATGGAGCTGCAAGAGAATATTGATGAACTGAGGACATGAACAAATCATTTGGGAACTAAAGAGATGGTGGGATTGGATGCATAAGTATACAAAATTTTATGAATAAGCATTATTGACAAAATATTGAAATGGGATGTTGAACTACAACTGGCGTAAAATATTTTCGTTGGGTGACTTAAGCTATATTGTGAATTAAGTTATTTCTTTAAGTTTCGAGGACAAAACTTTTTTTGAGTGGTATATTATGTAAAGCCCCGCTCCACGGAAAGATATTACGCTAAAATTATAGATAGATCAGACCAATGGAATACAAGTGATACAGGAAATCGAGATGCTTGGTGTGATGATGCAGTATTGCTTAACTTGGCCGGATGGGGTATCTTATATGGCATAGTTAGAATGTATGATTATGCCAAATTAATAGACTGTGCATCATGTCGGATCATTCTTCAGGGATCGTAGGCGAATGTGGGATCATAACATAAAAACGATATTTGTATAAGTGAGTGGATCTGTCCCTTCTCCTATACTCTTTCATGCCCTAATAAAATGAATGAATGTTAGTATTGCTTATGGAATTGCATTTATAAATATTTCTCTAGTCCATATTATAATAATGATGCCTTTTATACAATGTCGTTGGAACCAATGGAATATATGAATGATGATTGTGAATACTATTAACACAAGAATGCGGTAAATATTTGCCTTATATGAGAAGTAATGCCTTGCAAATCACTTTACGTGCTTGTAACTCTGAACTGGGAACATCGAATATCTTTCTAACAGCAATTGCATCAGTGCATAATAACTATGAAGAAAATGCTTCATATACGAGTACAATTATGGTTTGGTACCACCGGGCCACAAGAAGGTCTGTAAATTGGTACCTGCGGGTCACCGACCAGAATAAGAAATGAGGATGGCTATAAGAACAACATATGTGTATGCTTTACTTACAATTCTTTACTATGCAATTTGTTCTTAAGATTTTATTTGCATAGTCATTGCATGGTCATGGACAACTTGTGCAAAAGGTTTGGTAAGTTTCCTCGAACGAGATGCACCGGGGCACCGAGATCGTTGAGACTAGGAGGAAACATAGTATTTTAGTAGCACTGGGTATAAACGAGACCTTCATTGGTAATCGTAACCTCATGAATGGCGCTTCGTACGCCCTTCGAAGTCCTATATGGCATATCCCTCGTGGTACAAAATTAAATCACCAATGGCCATCATGTAGTTAGGCTTCATACTAACGAGATTAATTATGCATGCTTAACATTATCTTTGTAAGAATGATTCTTATTAATTATGCTGCGGCTAATCCTTATTTTGTGGGGATACGACGAGTGGGCTGTTGGTAAGAATCGCTATTAAGCTATATGTACATATTTCATATATATATTCAATGTATACTATTGTTTCAAAAATAAGTTTCATTATGTTACTGAATACTCGGATCATTAAAATGAACCTAGTTCCTAATAGAAAGATTATAAAATTAATGTGCATGCTTCTCACATGATTACTTAGAGTTGGTTTAGGTGAGTGGGCTAGTTTCTGCTCACCAATACGCGATATGTACTGATCCACGTTTGTGGGTATCCCCAGGTACTTAGCTTTGGAAAGTGGTTAGAACTGTTCTGAGGCATCGAAGCATTGTTGCGCGCAGAAACTCTTCTTCCAAATAATATTTCTTCCATTATAAAGGGCATGATGTATGGAATATTATAATTTAATTGTACCAGTGAGATTGTAAGCTAAGACGACAAATATGAATACAAGCCAATTGGCCAAGTATCAGTTTTATTTGAGATCTTTGTAAATCTTTTGTAAGCCATGTACTCAATTATCATTATCAGTAAAAAGAATCTTCTCATTATATTCATTATAACTTTAATTTTTCTACTTAATTCTGCTTTGATGTCATTGTTTCTGAGATATACCATGTCTTGTCTATCTTTTTGCCTTGTACAAGTGCAATCTAGGCTTATACGAAATCACGTACGTGGCTACTGTCATGACCCGCACCCGCTGTAAGGATGCAAGTCAGAAACAACGCCCAGCCTAAGCCATAGAATCGGCAGTAAAATACTGTCTAGGTAATCTATCTAGCAATATAATGAACCACCAACAATAACAATATACTCAATCATATATCTTACTCAATATCGAAATAAAATTTTAATCACTTCTAAAATCTTTATAGCCTTGACCATGTTTATTGAATCAAATTTTGAATCCTCAATATTTTAACAAAATAAAATCTCAACTCCTTAAATTCTCAAAAATTGTAATTCATTTCCACTCTTCAAACGATAAAATTAAATTCACAAGTAAACATATAAATACTCACAGTCTCTAATACTCAAGGTGCACACAAATACACCAATTATCTACAACCTTAACTGTGTACTAAAATTTGTACTACCCGGATTACTTGCATTATTACTCCCAATAATCAAAGTTATCATCACACGTATTTGCTTCCATGATTTTCGATCTATATCAATGGGTACACCAATCTAATTATCATTACACGAAGTACTTACTGTTACTAGCATAATTTTCAATAATCCTCGATATAGAAACATTAATACTCTTGGCATGGTAACACTAGGTTTATTATTGGATCATCTCATCAACTTATTAGAACTCATGATTACTTGCACCTTCTATAACTTCACTTTACTCTTATGGGCAAGTACATGGTTCCTCATCTCGATTGATGTATATGTATTTCCCTTTTTTTTATTTTTTTAGGGGTACCTAAAAATGCTGAAAATCAAGTAGTGTCACGACCCGCACCCAGAATTGGGGCAAGAGTACGCAGGTACGTCCAGCCTACGCCGCAGCATCGACGATAGAACGCAGTCAAGGTCATGATACTATCTAAGCAATCTCACACGAGCATCCAATCTCTATAAGGAGGCACGGATGACACAATACAATATAAATAAACAACATACTCAATCACATAACTACAGCACGATAAGATATCGAAAAAATAAAATAAAGTACAACACAAGTCTAAATGTAAATAATCTAACTCAACAAATATCCATGTCTCAACAAGTATGTCGGAGACAAATCCGGTACCAAAAGATCTACTAAAAGAACTAACTAGATAACTAGTGATTCCGGCTAGACCTCCCAAAATCACAACTGAACTACCAAGTCCAAGTCTGCAGCTACTCACCCTGTGGTCCATAAAGTGTTGGATACCAGTCCTCTAAGGCATAGTCTGGAAAAATGTTTCCAGTCAGGAAGGAGCAAAGTACAATCTCAAATAACAGTTCCATTTAATTGATAAGGACTATAAAGCAATAAACAGATGATGCTATATACTGAGAGAAGACAGTGAATAAATGCAATAGCAAAATAAGAGACAGGCAATGTAAAGAGACAGGTAATATAGGCAATATAGGCAATATGATACAGTCAGTGCATATGTAAAATAAAGAGAATAAGGTACAATATCATATACGGGTGATGTAGTATATGATCTAAAATAGACAACTGTAACTATTCTAAGTGTTTAACATAGTAGTTTCAAAATATGATCGGCTTGGAAACATGTACGAGAGCTATATGGCCTGGCTAATCATATGTGAGGAGCATGATTAACACTTACATTGTTCTATACTTGTATAATAGGGATATGATCACATTTCTCACTAACTACTTCCCCGCCCCCAACTAGTACAGTGGATCCAATCATGACACGTCACGATACACGATCTATGTCGAATATATCATGTACGAGGTCTAAATATCAATGTCGTATATAATGTCAATACGATAATCAATGTAACATCTCATGACTGCAGATCCAATCTATATACTAGTCCGTGTAGCACAGTGTCAAGGATCAGATGTAACATTTCTAGATACTGAACTTATAGAAATTATCAAATAATTAGAAATTATCAGAGAATATACTCGCCTTGGGTCCTTAGCTGGTAATACCAATGTCCTGTTCCAGAGTATCACCTGGATGAACCAACAGTCCTATAGACATATCATAAATATAATATTTGTATCAGATGCTATACTAACACACAATCAAAATACATCGAACTCAGGGGCTATGCCAGGTATGGCACTAGTCAACTAGGGTCAAGTGCGTCAAGTTGCACGGGCGTCGCGTCTGTAATTTCTGTGAATTCAGACAGTCGGTGATACGGGTCTCGCCAATACGTGAGTGTACATATGGAAGCCTTCTATTAATTAAGAGGGTTACAGGTCCATGTAAATACGGGGCATCCGTAATTACACTCAGGTCGCCTACAATACAATACATATATATGTATATACCAATAATTACGTACAAAATATGTATAAGTGCATATACACTAATAGAATTATATAACATATATATATATATATATATATATATATATATATATGTGTGTTTAAAATATATATACCATATTTATATATATACAACCAATATTTATACGTATACGAGGAATATATATATATATATACTGATTATATATATGTTTATATATATATATACCAAAATAATATATTTACCATATACGTATATATGTACATATATATATATATATATATATATATATATATATATATATATATATATATATATATATATATATATATATATATATACCAAATTACAAATATATATATGCTACATATATATACCAAATTACATACATATATATATATATATATATATACCAAAAAAAAATACGTATTTAATACACATATTCTATATGAAAATATACCAATACATACATGTATATATATATGAATGCATATACACGTAAATTATATATACTTTACATACGTATATACACTAAGCTATATGCTCTATCAATGAAGGAGGGAAGAGGGAGAGGAAGAGAGGCTCACGGTGGAGGGTGGTGGTTCGATGTAGCAGCCGGGGAGGAAGCTGGCCGGAGTCGAGGTGGCGCTGCTCGGAGAAGAGGATAGGAGCTGGTGGTTCTGATGGTGGTCGAGAGGGAGAATGGGAGGTCGGGAAGAGGATGAACGGAGGTGCGGGGAGCTCGGGCTGCAGCTACGGAGGTGGCAGTGGTGGTGGTTAGGGGAACGGCTCGCCGGATGGCCGCTCGAGGGGAGTTGGGATGAGAGCAGGGTCGGGGCTGCTGATCGCAGTAGTAGCCGGGGAGGCCAGAGCTACAGGCAGGGAGGTGCTAGGTTCTCGCCGGGTGTAGGGAGGTGGTTGAATAGGTCACTGGAGTCGTGAAGAGGGGAGGAGCTTCGGGTCGCCGGGCCGGAGTCGGGGTGCAGGCTGGACTGTTGGCCGGAGCCGGATTAGGATGCAGGGAAGAGTGGGAGGCTCCGGGCTGGGTGGTTCAGTGAGGAGAGGAGAGTTGGGGACTGAGGTGGAGAACCGGTGCTCTCCGGCGGGTCGGCCGGAGAAGAGGGCCGGGGTGCCCGAGGAACAGTGGTGTAAGGTTGAGTTCTTCCCTCCCTTTCTAAGTCTTTTTTAAAAAAACAAAGGAGAAGGAGAAGAAAGAAAGAAGAAGAAGAGAAGAAAAAAGAAAAATGAAAAGGAAGGAGGAGGAGGCTATGGTTGAGTGATGGGGAGGAGATGGGGGCTTCCCTAGGTTTGGGAATTAGGTCATGGTTGGGAAGAGGGCCTTGAGGGGACATTAAATATGATGGTGAGTGGAAAATGAGTGGTGATGATGCACCCATCTTGAATGGGTGGTCAGGATTTAACATGGAGGAATTCCTTCATGTAAGGATGAGGGTTGTTGACTAGTCAAAAATTTGGGCTCTTCATTTAGTTTGAACCAATGGGGTATTGACACCTAATGCATATTTGCAAATTAGCCCCCTTAAATTTGTGTATTTGCTCAGACACATAAAATGATGAAAAATTGGTGGGCGATTTGGTGTTTGATATTTTGTAGGGTGAGGGGGTGTTGTGTGTTTGGTATAGGCTTAATTAGTGGGGTATTTGGATTAAGTCGGGATTAAACGGGATTAGTCAAAATGGTATCCCTAATTTAATTAGAAATAAATGCAAGCGGTGTTCTAAAATTAATTAGGAGTACATGGGGCCAAAATTAGGTCGGGTCACAAATATCATTAGTGAAGAAGACTCAGAACAGAATATTATCCTAATTTGGGTTGCACGAAAAATGGGTTAAGATTGCCTCCAATTTTGATTGGAATGCACAACGATACAAAATTGGAATTTATTTAGAAATTAAATAAACGTCCTCGATAAATATTGTGCGACTAAAATAAAGCACAAGAGAGCATAATTATGAGTTACAAAAAGGTCAGAATGGAAGACGGGCACGTCTAGGGCAAGGTTGTAAAATTTGTTGGAAGGCAAAAGCTAGGATAGCGCTCCAAATATCGAAGCAACGGTAAGGCGCAATAATTAAAATAAATTACGGTAATTAATTATAATCCAAAATAATTAAATTCTAATTAATACAATTAAATACATAATCCCATAATTCAGTCAGGTGTTCGTCTAGTGGGCTTCTAGGTCAAGTCTACTAGCTCAATCATTAAGAACACAGTATATAATATAATATATTTAAATACACATCCCATACAACTACTTAAATTAAATACACATATCAAGAAATCATTTAATATAACTACCATAATATTAATAATATATAAAAAGTCGAAAATACTCCTATTTTTGGAATGTGGTAGTGACAAGTCTACCCTCCTTAAAAGAATTTCGTCCTCGAAATTTAAATCCTCATAGTAGTGTTTACTCATACACATTATTAATTTCCATCAAATTTTAAATTCATCGACCACAAAATCAGGTAGTAATCCACATTGTCATTTCACAATTTTTAAAATTCTGTAATTATCGTATTCCTAAAAATCCTTGAAATAAAAGTCAAATTCCATTTTTAGGGGTACGTCCCGCACCCGGTATAGGGGCACGAGAGCGTGGGTACGTCCAGCCTACGCCGCAGCATCGGCGGTAGAACGCTGTCTAGGTCTTGATGCTATATAAACAATCTCACACGAGCATCCGACTCCATGAGGAGACACGGATACTATAATATAATATGAACAACATACTCAATCACAACTACAGCACGATAAGATCTCGAAGAAACAAGTAAGATGCAACACAAGTCTAAAATAGAAATAGTCTAACTCAACAATATAATCCAAGTCCCAAATAAGTTTGTCGGAGACAAATCCGGTACCAAAATAGACAGCTAAGAAACTAACTAGATAACTAGTGATTCCGGCTAAACCTTCCGGAATCACAACTGAACTACCAAGTCCAAGACTGCAGCTACTCACCCGGTGGTCCATAAATGTCGGACACCAGTTCCTCTAAGGCATAGTCTGGAAAATATTTTCTAGTCAGGAAGGAGCAAAGTACATCTCAAATATCATTTCCATTTAATTGATAAGGGTTATAAAATAATAAACAGATAATGCTATATACTGAGAGAAGACAGTGAATAAATGCAATGGCAAAATAAAGAGACAGGCAATGTAAAGAGACAGGCAATATAGACAATATGAAACAGTCAATGCATATATAAAATGAAGAGAATGAGGTACAATATCATATACGGTGATGTAATATATGATCTAAAGTAGAGAACTGTAACTATTCTAAGTGTTTGGAATATCAGTCTATCATGTGATCGGCTTGGGACAAGATCAGGCTGGTTACATATGATTAGCTATGATTCATGTAAGATCAGGCTAACCATTTGGTTAGCTATGATGCTAGTAGTAGTCAGGCTAATCATATATAACAGCTATGAGGCATGTAATGGTCAGGCTGCACCCGACATGAGATGTGGGGTGAGCTATGATGCATGTAGAGTTGGGTATGATCACATAATCTACTAATATTTTCCCCGCCCCCAACTAGTACAGTGGATCCAATCACGACACGTCACGATACACAAGCAATATCCAATATATCATGTATAGGGTCTAAATATCAATGTCGTGTACAATGTTAATATAATAATTAATATAATATCTCATGATTGAAGATCCAATCTATATACTAGTCTGTGTAGCACAGTGTCAAGAATCAGATGTAACATTTCTAGATACTGGAATTATAGATATTATCAAATAATTGGAAAAAATTATCAGAGAATGTACTCGCCTTGGGTCCTTAGCTGGTAACACCAATGTCCTATTCCAGAGTATCGTCTGGATGATCCAACAGTCCTATAGACATATCATAAAATATAATATCGTATCAGATATTTCACTAGCACCCAATAAAATGCACTGAACTCAGGACTACGCTAGGTATGACACTGGCCAACTAGGGTCAAGTGTGCGTCAAATTGCATGGGTATCATGTCTGCAATGTTGTACAAGTCAGACAGTCAAAGATACGGGTCTCGCCAGTACGTCGATGTATATATGGCAGTCTGCTAACTTGCTACGTGGTCATACTTGGGTCATCTAGTAGATAGACACATAAAACATATTATATATATTATTAACTAGCATTAATACTTACAATATATATACACCAAATTAAATACATATACAATATATGTATACCAATTAATTACATATATAATATATATTAGTTGAACAATATATATATACATCATATTGAATAATGTACACATACTAAATATATGTATATAATACACTATACTAATTGAATAATACTCATATAATATATATATATATATATATATATATATATATATATATATATATATATATATATATATATATATATATATATATATATATATATATATATATATATATATCATATGTATGCCAAAAATACATTTAAATATATCTATTAGTTTGAGAAAAAGCTATATATATATATATATATATATATATATATATATATGTACCATTATACATTTTTATTAATTATATACTATATGAAAATAACCAATATACATATACATATATATATATATATATGAATACATATATAATATTATGTCTGAATACATATATACATTACATAGAATTAATTTCAACCAATGAAGGAGGGAAAGAGGGAGAGGGAGGCTCACCGGGGTCGTGACCGGAGTTGATGATAGGTCGTGGTGGTTGGGTTGGCCCCGGAGAAGAGCTGGCCGGAGAGAATGCAGGGAGGTGGGAGATGGTGGAGCTGCTGATGATGGTGGTGGAGCTGCTTCGGGTTGGCCGGAGTAGCTGGAGGAGGATGTCGACGATGGTGGTGGCTGTGTGACGTGTTCCGGCGGGGTCGAGAGGGAGAATGGGAGGTCGGGAAGGAGATGAACGGAGGTGCGGGGTTCTCGTGGACGGTGGAATGCAGTGGTTGTGGTGATGGTTCGTGTGCAGCCGAAGTTGGAAGTTGGCCGGACTGAAGAGCTAGGAGGAGGAACAGCGGGATGGGTCGGCTCCGGTATGGAGGGGGCTGGTGGTGCCGGGAAAGCTGGCCGGGAGCGGGGTCAGCTCGAGTGCAGTCGGATGGGTGGTCGGGTCAGAGTCAAAGGTGGAGCTATGGGTGGCTCCGGGGTATCGAGGCAGTGGGTGGAGGAAGAGCTTAGCGTAGAGTCGAGGGAAGGGGAGTGGCAGAGTCGTACCGGAGAGGAGAGGCCGGCTTGTGCAATAGAGGAGGCCGGCTCATTGGAGTAGTGGCCGGGGTACAGGCCGGGGTACAGGCCGGGTGGCTCGATTTAGATTTCCCTCTCTCTCTCTCTTTTAAAAGAGAAGAAGAAGAAGAAGAAGAAAGGAAGAAGAAGAAGAAGAAGAAGAGAAGAAGAAGAAATAGAGAATTAAGGAATTTAAAAAGCTACGGTTGAGGGGCTTGTGTGGAGGGAGGACAGAGAAGATGAGGGTGATGGTTTCAAGGCTCCTTGGAATTAGGGCCTGCATTGGGAAGAGGGGAGGAAGAGACACTTTATAGGAGAGGTGATGGGAGATGTGTGGTGATGATGAGCCCCATTTTGAATGGGTGGCCAGGATTCGTCATAGAGAAAATCATTTATACATAGAGAGGGTTGGGTTAACTAGTCAAATATAAGGGCTCTCTATTTGGTTTGAACCAATGGGGTGTTGACACCTAATACAATATTTGCAACTTAGCCCCCTTAAATTTGGGTATTTGCACAGACACATAAAATGATAAAAAATTGGTGGGCGATTTAGTGTTTGGTATTTTGTAGGGTGAGGGGGTGTTGTGTGTTTGGTATGGGCTTAATTAGTGGGGTATTTGGATTAAGTCGGGATTAAACGGGATTAGTCAAAATGGTATCCCTAATTTAATTAGAAATAAATGCAAGCGTTGTTCTAAAATTAATTAGGAGTACATGGGGTCAAAATTAGGTTGGGACACAAATATCATTAGTGAAGAAGACTCAGAACAGAATATTACCCTAATTTGGGTTGCACGAAAAAATAGGTCGAGATTGCCTACAATTTCGATTGGAACGCACAACGAGACAAAGTTGGAATTTATTTAGAAATTAAATAAATGTAAACCCCCTGAATTTTCAAATTATTAAATCTTGGATTTTTCCAATTTTTTGGAATTTTTTGGGAATTTTCTGTAATTAAAATCAAGGCTCTTAATTATTAAATGATTTTTTTATTATTAATAAATAATATTAAAATATCATGAAAATAATATTTTTGGGTGTAAAATAGAAAACTGGACTTAAGGTAATTTTTCTGGATTTTTCTTGGCCCCGGACCTATTTTTAATTACCAAAAAACTATTTAATTATTTATTTAACTAATTATTATTATTATTATTATTAAACTTTTGGGCCGGCCCGGCCCAGTGGACCGTCCCAGCAGCCCAACCGCTAACCCGGCCCAGCCCCAACCCGCTACCGGGTCGGGTCGGGTCAGACAGACCCGACCCGACTCCTGCCCGACCCGCTGGCCCAGTTAGCCTCGCCTCCCTCGCGTGGCCTCCGGCGCCCGAGTCTGCCGCCGCCTCCGGCGGCCATCCCACGTCTCCGCTCCGCCTTTCCCGCCCTCGCCTCCACTTTCCTCCGCCACGCGCCGCCTAACCCGGCCTCCCCGACCTCCTCCCTTCCCTATAAAAACCCACACACCTCCGGCTCCCTCTCCCCTCCGATCCGCCACCTCCGGCTCCCTCTCCCCTCCGATCTGCCACCACCGGCTCCGGTCAACCGCCGCGACTTTCCGCCAGCACCACCGCCCGTGCAACCTCGCCGCCGCCGCAGCTGCTCCCCTCTCCTCTCCTTTCCTCCTCCCCTCCGGCGTCGACCCACAGCAGCAGCGGCCGAGATCGCCTCCGGCAGCCGCTGCGACCGTCCCCGCTCCCCCGGCAAGCCGCCCTCGGCCTCCCTCCGCCGCAGAGCCGCCCAAGCCGCCTTCCTCCGGCCGGTCTTCCCTCGACGGAGCTCAAACCCTAACCTAGAAGCAATCGGACACGGCCTGTGTCGTGTCGGACACGACACGGACTCGGGGAAATCCTAGTTTTTGGAGGCCTGTTCAGGTGCGTGTAACTTTCTCCTCGCTGCCCCGTTTTCAATCCCGTAAATTGCGTTACGAAGCCTGTATGACCCACTCGGTGCCCGAACAAACCGTTCGGGGCATCGTGCCCTGTGGTGATCGCACACCGCGATCCAAAAACAGGAAAAACCAGACCCTGTTTTACCCCGGAACTGAGTGCGCCCCTCCAAACGGGACGACTTGGTCGCGTGCGGTCTTCACAGATACGTGCGCATCGTCGATACGGACGTGTGAGATTTCGTGGAAGCTAATTCGGGTGTGCGTGCACACCGGAATCAACGCGTATCCGCGGACATCGCCCCATATCCGACTATTCTGCAATTTGCCCTAACTTCTTGTACACTCGTCAGATCGAGACGAAACTTGCGCCATCGGACTCGTAACGATACGCTGGTCCTGTGGGTCAAGTTTGGTTCGATTCTGA
This sequence comes from Iris macrosiphon, assembly GCA_036927795.1. Lineage (NCBI taxonomy): Eukaryota > Viridiplantae > Streptophyta > Magnoliopsida > Asparagales > Iridaceae > Iris > Iris macrosiphon. Next base: position 59,894,415 of record JAYESA010000008.1, read on the forward strand.
GAATGTTGACAAAATCGCGTGTCGTGGGCCCCACAGGCCCCGCTCGACAGGCGATTTTGTGTTTGGCTCATCGGAATCCAAATCTGGAAGTTCCGTTGGGTTCGTATCAGCGTTCCTGACCTGTTGACACTAAGTTTGGTGAATTTGGAGACCGTTGACCCAGACACATTTTTTGGTGCAAAGCGGGCCCACTGGCGGACCCCGTTTTGACCCGAAACTGTCGTTTTTGTCCTTGTCTCCAAATTGGACCCAAGGACAGGCATTTCTAGCTATTTGACATCTTCTGAGCGTGATGGTAATATCTATTTCAGCTTTTGGACTCATCTCTGGAAATTTTCCCAAGAACCAAATTAATCAGATCCAAACATCAGGCAAGTACCTGCACTTCAAGTTAAATCTTTATATTGTGTTAATTAATTCCCTGCTTTACTAGTACCCTTGATGATTACACCTAGTGTTAGAAATGCTGGATTTCATGTCTTGAATATTGGAGTTCATGTCTTGTTTTTCATGTCGGGTGGGAGAATACTAGAAGGCATGTAATTTACCCTTTCCCCTGCCATGTTTAATAGCTGTTGGTACACGACTGTACCTCAGCCAGATCTCGATTTCCCCTATTTAATATCCATTTGTGACGGCCGGATTAGCCTTATAAACCCCTACATGCCAACTATGTATTCTAAAAACAAACACAAGTTCACACAGATAGTTTCTGGTTATGTTATATTCTTGCTGACTGTTGTAGTTTCACTTCCTGTCTTATTTATTTCTGTTTTCTCATATTCCTATTTACAGCATTAACTCTGAGATATTGATGTTCTTTTATGCAGTTTCTCAACATGATATTCATTTTAATTGTCATAAATATTTAGTTTAATCATGTTGTGCATTATGTACTTTGCTCCTTTCCTGACTGGATCTGTTGATTTAGGCGATGATGAGGACGTTGCCCCTACTTATTATGATCCCTATGAGGGTACAGATGATACTTATGAGGAGCCAGATCCCACCCAGGAAACCCCTGCTGCTGAGTAGCTATCAGTAGCTACCTTTTATTTCTGTTTCTTATCTTATTTAATCGGGTTTGTCCCCGATTTCATTTTGAATTTCTGTACTAAAACATTTGAATCTGTTGTCGTATTTATTTCAGTTGCAATCTTAAGTTTCTGTTCTCATTATTATCTTGCCTATGTTAATTATGAATGAGCTAGTTTAGTAAATCTGGAATTGACCTAGACAGCGTACTACCGCCGACTCTGCGGCGTAGGCTGGACGTGCCCACGCACTCGTGTCCGAATTTCCGGGTGCGGGTCGTGACACATTTTTATGGTGGCCCATGCAGGTCCTATCCTAAAATAGGGTAATACCCTAGGACAGGGTATAGAATAAGATTGAGGATTATAGGAAAAGCTCATTCACAGTATAGGGTCCTTATTTCAAATTCTTGATATCATTGCTGCTCAATTTTCCTATCGCCTTTGATTTCCAAGTATTCTATTCTGATCTTCCTATCCCTTAATCTTTCAGAATGGTCCAGACCAGGAACACAGTAGGAGGCACATCAGAACCAGCTGAGCAGAGTGTGCCCGAGACTCTTGCACTCCCGCCGCCTCCATCTGTTCCGGCAGTTACTCTAGATGGGGCACAGCTACTTGGAGTGTTCCAGGGATTGGTGGAATCCCAGAAAGAACAGACTGTACTTATGCGGACCAGCCTCTCAGAAGCTCTTAAGTCTCAGGAGTCGTCACTCAAGAGGCCAGGGAGTGCCAAAGACTTCAAGAATCTTAGACCCCTAGAATTCTACGGAACTGAGGGCATTCTCTATGCCGATGAATGGATAGAGAATGTCGAGAGACTCCTGAAGACTGCTCGGGTCCCTGATGACCTCAAAGTGGAGTCCGCAAGCCTGCAACTGTTCGACATTGCTCGAACCTGGTTCAGAGATGAACCCCAACTATCTGCTCCTGACCTCACCTGGGAGGACTTCAAGAGGCTATTCAAGGAGAAATTCTACCCCGAAGTGGCTCGGGAAGCTCTCGAAAGCCAATTCGAGAGACTGGAACAAGGTACCCTGTCTGTTGATGAATATACTGCTGAATTTAGCAGGTTAAGCCACTTTGTGGAGTACATGGTTCGTACCCCGGAAGACAGAGCCCGTAGATTCAAGAAGGGGCTGTCTCCGGATATTCGCCTTGTTGTCACCACCAGTCGAGCTCGCACCTATGAAGAAATCCTAAGCGTGGCACAAGACGTTGAGAGAGATATGGGGCATAAACTGAAACGGGAGAGAGATACCAGAAATACGGGACCCAACAAACGCCCTTTTCAACAACAACAACAACAACAACAGCAGAGGGCCCCGCAGCAAACTCAGCGTCCTCTCCCTCGAGCTCCAGCACCCCAACACCAGGCTCAAGGACAGAACCAACAAGCTGCTGCTTGTAACTTTTGCCAAAAACCAGGTCATACTTGGCAAGTCTGCAGGAAGAGGCTAGGTGCCTGCCTCTACTGCGGCTCAGCAGCGCATCAAATGAGGGACTGTCCAGCTGCTCAAGGACACACCGCTGCACCCAAGGCTCCAGCCCAGGCCAGGGCCCCAGCAGCACAACAGAGGGGACCCCCGCTTCCAACACAACAACAACGCTTTGCTCAGCACCAACAGCAGCAATAGAGGGGTGCACCGCAGCAAGGTCGTGCTTATGCAATGACTCTGGAAGAAGCTGAAGCCACAGCAGACGTGATCACAGGTTCTGTGCTTATAAATTCAATACCAGCTATTACTTTGTTTGACTCTGGAGCTTCACATTCATTCATGTCAGTAGATTTCCTTATGAAGCATAGCTTAATCACTAAACCCCTTAGGAATTGTTATAAGATCATTACCGGTGGAGGAATCATCCCGGTTAGTGATGCCTGTAACAATTGTCCTATTATTTTATGTGGAAGAGAACTGTATGCTAGGCTACTCGTAATGCCAGTGCCCAGTTTTGATATTATACTGGGTATGGATTGGTTGAGTCAACATCATGCCACTATAGACTGCCACAGAGGTAGTGTAATCTTCAGGCCCCCTGACAAGCCAGAATTTGAATTTGCTAGAGGTTCTAGAGAAATGGGTAATAACAAAATTTGTGGAGCCCTAGTAACAGAAGAATTGTCACTACCCATCATCTCTGAATATCATGATGTCTTCCCTGAGGATCTCCTAGGCTTACCCCCAGACCGAGAAGTTGAATTCTCTATTGACTTAGTGCCAGGAGCAGCACCAGTATCTCAAAATCCCTACAGAATCAACAAGAAGGAGATAATAGAACTAAATGAGCAAATCAAAGAGCTAGAAGACAAATGCTTTATTAGGTCTAGTGTCTCACCCTGGGGAGCTCCAGTATTATTTGTGCCCAAGAAGGACGGAATATCCCGAATGTGTATTGACTATAGGGCCTTGAATGCCTTAACAATTAAGAATAAGTATCCTCTGCCCAGGATAGATGACCTATTTGATCAGTTGAGTGGAGCTCAGGTATTTTCAAAGATTGATTTGAGGTCTGGATACCACCAAGTAAGGGTGAGAAAGGAAGACATCCCTAAAACTGCTTTCAATACCCGGAACGGACACTACGAATTCTTAGTAATGCCGTTCGGGTTGACGAATGCACCAGCAGTTTTTATGAACTTGATGAACAAAGTATTTCAGCAATATCTAGACAAATTTGTAGTGGTCTTTATTGATGATATTTTGATCTACTCCAAGACCCCCGAAGAACATGAAGAATATTTGAGGTTAGCATTGGAGACTTTGAGGAAGGAAAAACTTTATGGAAAATTATCTAAATGTGCTTTCTTCCTAGACAAAGTAGAATTCTTGGGACATGTTGTGACTGGAGATGGAATAGCAGTAGATCCTAAGAAGATAGCGGCAGTAGAATCCTGGCCCACTCCAGACTCGATAGCAGAGATTAGAAGCTTCCTGGGACTAGCTGGCTACTATCGGAAGTTTGTGAAGGACTTTGCAAGAATTGCTGAACCCATGACAAAATTAACAAGGAAGGATGAAGAGTTCACCTGGACCGACGAATGTCAGCATACTTTTGAGGAATTGAAGAAAAGGCTGACTACTGCCCCTATTCTGACCTTACCTTCTGGAATTGGAGGTTTCGCTATTTATAGTGATGCTTCTGGAAAAGGTCTAGGTTGTGTATTGGAACAGAACAAGAAAGTAATAGCATATGCCTCTAGACAGCTTCGACCTCATGAGAAGAACTATCCAACTCATAATTTAGAATTGGCAGCTGTCATTTTTGCTCTTAAGCTATGGAAGCATTATCTTTATGGAGAAAGGGTGGAAATATTTACGGACCACAAAAGTCTAAAATATATCTTCACTCAGAAAGAGCTGAACATGAGGCAAAGAAGGTAGCTGGAACTAATGAAAGACTTTGATATCACCCTTCAATATCATCCTGGGAAGGCCAATGTAGTTACTGATGCTCTAAGCAGATATCCTATGGCGATGTACTTGACTATGGACAGACACCTGCTAGAGGACTTGGAAAGTTTAGGTATTGAAGTAATTATCCCAGGAAAAGAAGGCCAAATGATGAACTTGCAGATTCAGTCTACTTTAATAGACAAGATCAAGGAGACTCAGTTTCAAGACGAAGGCCTGCGAAGCCTTCGAGGACAAGTGCAAGCTGGATTAGTGGAAGATTTCAGAATTCATGAAGATGGATCACTGAGGCATGGCGATAGATTATGTGTACCGCAAGGAGACATAAGAGAAGAAATTATGCAAGAGGCGCACAGATCGTAATACTCTATACATCCAGGAGCCAACAAGATGTACAAGGACCTGAAGACGCATGTTTGGTGGCATGGCATGAAAAGAGAAGTAGCCAGGTTCGTATCTCGTTGTTTAGTGTGCCAGCAAGTCAAGGCAGAAAGACAAAGACCTGGAGGATTGCTTCAACCCCTACCCATTCCGGAGTGGAAGTGGGAACATATCACAATAGATTTTGTTTCTGGACTTACAAGGACACCTAGTGGAAAGGATGCAATCTGGGTGATAGTAGATAGACTGACCAAGTCTGCATATTTTCTACCTTTCAAAGTGGGGCTATCTACAGAAAAGCTGGCAGATTTATATATCAGACATATTGTTAGGCTGCATGGAGTTCCAGTAAGTATTGTCTCCGACCGAGATTCAAGATTCACCTCTCACTTCTGGAAGAGTTTACAAGCCAGCTTGGGGACGCAACTCAAATTCAGCACAGCTTATCATCCCCAAACCGATGGACAATCGGAACGTACAATCCAGACACTTGAAGATATGCTCCGTACATGTGTTCTAGATTTTGGAGGATCCTGGGAAGACTACCTACATCTTGTGGAGTTCTCTTATAATAACAGTTACCAAGCAAGTATTGAGATGACTCCATTTGAAGCTCTGTATGGACGAAGATGTCGTACCCCGCTATCATGGGACGACGTTGGAGAAAGAGCCCTGCTGGGACCAGAGATGGTGATCGATTCAACTGAGAAGGTAAAGCAAATAAGGGACAGACTTCGAGTGGCTCAAGACCGGCAACGACATTGGGCAAATAGCCACCGAAGGCCCTTAGAATTTGAGGTAATTAAATTTATGAAATTCAAGTCAATTTAAATATTTTGATTATGGAACTAAGACTTGATTATGACTTTGTTAAAGGTTGGAGAGCTGGTATTCTTAAAGATTTCCCCGACACGTGGCACCATTAGGTTCGGAAGGAGTGGAAAACTCAGCCCAAGATTTATTGGACCTTTTGGCATACAGGAGAAAATCGGAGAAGTGGCATACCGACTGGCATTGCCACCCTCTCTGGATGGAGTCCATAACGTCTTCCACGTGTCGCAGCTGAGAAAGTATGTGTCAGACCCCAGCCACATTTTGGATCACTCAGAGCTCGAAGTAGGCCCAAGTCTGACTTACCAAGAGCAACCCGTGGAGATACTGGATCGATCGGAGAAAGTTCTGCGGAACCAGGTTATATCCCTGGTTCGCGTAGCTTGGAAGCACCGTTCTCCCGGCGAATCCACCTGGGAGCGAGAAGACGAGATTAGAGAGCGATACCCCTATCTTTTTGAACCCTGTGGTATATTTTATTTCTCGGCCTTTCCTTTCGTGCCTTGTTATTCTTAAATTTCGAGGACGAAATTTTTGTAAGTTGGGTAGGTTGTAAACCCCCTAAATTTTCAAATTATTAAATCTTGGATTTTTCCCAATTTTCTGAAATTTTCTGGGAATTTTCTGTAATTAAAATCAAGGCTCTTAATTATTAAATAATTTTTTTATTGTTAATAAATATCATGAAAATAACATTTTTGGGTGTAAAATGGAAAACTGGACTTAAGGTAATTTTTCTGGATTTTTTTGGGCCCCGGACCTATTTTTAATTACCAAAAAACTATTTAATTATTTATTTAACTAATTATTATTATTATTATTATTATTATTATTAATCTTTTGGGCCGGCCCGGCCCAGTGGACCGGCCCAGCAGCCCAACCGCTAACCCGGCCCAGCCCCAACCCGCTACCGGGTCGGGTCGGGTCAGACAGACCCGACCCGCCTCATGCCCGACCCGCTGGCCCAGTCAGCCTTGCCTCCCTCGCGTGGCCTCCGGCGCCCGAGTCTGCCGCCGCCTCCTGCGGCCAGCCCACGTCTCCGCTCCGCCTTTCCCGCCCTCGCCTCCACTTTCCCCCGCCACGCGCCGCCTAACCCGGCCTCCCCGACCTCCTCCCTTCCCTATAAAAACCCACACACCTTCGGCTCCCTCTCCCCTCCGATCCGCCACCTCCGGCTCCCTCTCCCCTCCGATCCGCCACCACCGGCTCCGGTCAGCCGCCGCCGCTTTCCGCCAGCACCACCGCCGGCGCAACCTCGCCGCCGCCGCAGCTGCTCCCCTCTCCTCTCCTTTCCTCCTCCCCTCCGGCGTCGACCCACAGCAGCAGCGGCCGAGATCGCCTCCGGCAGCCGCTGCGACCGTCCCCGCTCCCCCGGCAAGCCGCCCTCGGCCTCCCTCCGCCGCAGAGCCGCCCAAGCCGCCTTCCTCCGGCCGATCTTCCCTCGACGGAGCTCAAACCCTTACCCAGAAGCAATCGGACACGGCCTGTGTCGTGTCGGACACGACACAGACTCGGGGAAACCCTAGTTTTCGGAGGCCTGTTCAGGTGCGTGTAACTTTCTCCTCGCTGTCCCGTTTTCAATTCCATAAATTGCGTTGCGAAGCCTGTATGACCCTCTCGGTGTCCGGATAAACCGTTCGGGGCATCGCGCCCTGTGGTGATCGCACACCGCGATCCAAAAACAGAAAAAACCAGACCATGTTTCACCCCGGAACTGAGTGCGCCCCGCCAAACGGGATGACTTGGTCGCGTGCGGTCTTCACAGATACGTGCGCGTTATCGATACGGACGTGTGAGATTTCGTGGAAGCTGATTCGGGTGTGCGTGCACACTCGAATCAACGCGTATCCGCGGACATCGCCCCATATCCGACTGTTCTGCAATTCGCCCTAACTTCTTGTACACTCGTCAGATCGAGACGAAACTTACGTCATCGGACTCGTAGCGATATGCTGGTCCTGTGGGTCAAGTTTGGTTCGATTCTGAGAACGTTGACGAAATCGCGTGTCGTGGGCCCCACAGGCCCCGTTCGACGGGCGATTTTGTGTTCGGCTCATCGGAATCTAAATCTGCAAGTTCTGTTGGGTTCGTATCAGCGTTCCTGACCTGTTGACACTAATTTTGGTGAATTTGGAGACCGTTGATCCGGACACGTTTTTCGGTGCAAAGCGGGCCCACCGGCGGACCCCGTTTTGACCCGAAACTGCCGTTTTTGCCCTTATCTCCAAATTGGACCCAAGGACAGTTATTTCTAGCTATTTGACATCTTCTGAGCGTGATGGTAATATCTATTTCAGCTTTTGGACTCATCTCTGGAAATTTCCCCAAGAACCAAATTAATCAGATCCAAACATCAGGCAAGTACCTGCACTTCAAGTTAAATCTTTATATTGTGATAATTAATTCCCTGCTTTACTAGTACCCTTGATGATTACACCTATTGTTAGAAATGCTGGATTTCATGTCTTGAATATTGGAGTTCATGTCTTATTTTTCATGTCGGGTGGGAGAATACTAGAAGGCATGTAGTTTACCCTTTCCCCTGCCATGTTTAATAGCTGTTGGTACACGACTGTACCTCAGCCGGATCTCGATTTCCCCTGTTTAATAGCCATTTGTGACGGCCGAATTAGCCTTATAAACCCCTATATGCCAACTATGTATTCTAAAAACAAACACAAGTTCACACAGATAGTTTCTGGTTATGTTATATTCTTGCTGACTGTTGTAGTTTCACTTCCTGTCTTATTTATTTCTGTTTTCTCATATTCCTGTTTACAGCATTAACTCTGAGATATTGATGTTCTTTTATGCAGTTTCTCAACATGATATTCATTTTAATTGTCATAAATATTTAGTTTAATCTTGTTGTGCACTGTGTACTTTGCTCCTTTCCTGACTGGATCTGTTGATTTAGGCGATGATGAGGACCTTGCCCCTACTTATTATGGTTCCTATGAGGGTACAGATGATACTTATGAGGAGCCAGATCCCACCCAGGAAACCCCTGCTGCTGAGTAGCTAGCAGTAGCTACCTTTTATTTCTGTTTCTTATCTTATTTAATCGGGTTTGTCCCCGATTTTATTTTGAATTTCTGTACTAAAACATTTGAATCTGTTGTCGTATTTATTTCAGTTGCAATCTTAAGTTTCTTTTCTCATTATTATCTTGCCTATGTTAATTGTGAATGAGCTAGTTTAGTAAATCTGGAATTGACCTAGACAGCGTACTACCGCCGACTCTGCGGCGTAGGCTGGACGTACCCACGCACTCGTGCCCGAATTTCCGGGTGCGGGTCGTGACAATAAACGTCCACGACGAATATTGTGCAGCGAAAATGAAGCACAAAAGAGCATAATTATGAGTTACAAAAAGGTCAGAATGGAAGGCGGGCACGTCTAATGCAAGATTGTGAAATTTGTTGGAAGGCAAAAGCTAGGGTAGCGCTCCAAATATCGAAGCAACGGTAAGGCACAACAATTAAATAAAATTACGGTAATTAATCACAATCCCAATTAATCAAATTCTAATTAATACAAATTAATATGTAATCCTCTAATTCGGTCAGATATTCGTCTAGTGGCCTCTAGGTCAAGTCCACCAGCTCAAACATTAATGAACACTGTATACATATAATATATTTAAATATACGTCTCATACAATTTCTTAATTTAAATACACATATCATGAAATCATTTAATATAACTACCACAATATTAATAATATATAAAAAGTCAAAAATATTCCTATTTTTGGAATGTGGTAGTGACACTATTAAGCTAGTACCCGGAGCAGCACCGGTATCTTCCAATATATATCGATTGGCAAAGAAGGAACTAGATAAGCTGAAGTTACAATTAGAGGAGTTGCAGAGCAAGGGATTTATCCGTCCTAGTGCATCACCCTGGGGAGCGCCAGTGTTGTTTGTACCTAAGAAGGATGGGACAGTATGTATGTGAATTGATTACAGAGCCCTTAATGCTTTGACTATCAAGAACAAGTACCCCCTGCCGCGAATTGATGATTTGTTCGACTAGCTAACAGGAGCAGTGTTGTACACAAAGATCGACTTGAGATTGGGTTATCATCAAGTAAAGGTACGAAGAGAAGACATTCAAAAGACAGCATTCATGACTCATTATGGTCACTACAAGTTCTTAGTGATGCCTTTTGGACTGACAAATACGCCTGTTGTATTAATGAACTTGATGAACAGAGTATTCCACCAATACTTAGACCAGTTTGTGGTAGTCTTCATCGATGACATCTTGGTGTATTCGAAGAGCCACGAGGAGCACGAAGAGCACTTGAGACTAGTATTGGAAACGCTGAGGAGAGAGAGGCTTTACGCCAAGCCAAGCAAGTGTGAGTTTTTCCTAGATCGTGTCACTTTTCTTGGATACGTTATCTCAGGAGATGGTATTTCAGTAGATCTGGCGAATATTTCATCAGTAGAGACATGGCCAACCCCTACCAATAACTCAGAGGTGAGGAGTTTCCTAGGACTTGCCGGATATTACCGGAGGTTCGTAGAGAACTTCGCGAAGATCGCAGAACCGATGACCCGCTTGACCCGTAAGGAGCAGGAGTTCACTTGGACAGAGGAGTGTCAGAAGGCATTCGATGAGCTAAAGAAGCGTCTGACTACGGCACCTATCTTGACCATACCTTCTGGACCCGGAGGATTCGTGATCTATAGCGATGCATCCGAAAAAGGATTAGGATGTGTCTTGATGCAGCATGGAAAGGTTGTGGCCTATGTCTCTAGGCAGTTAAGGACCCATGAGAAGAACTATCCCACTCACGACTTGGAGCTTGCTACAGTGATCTTTGCTTTGAAGCTTTGGGGGCACTACCTATACGGATAACAAGTGGAGATATTCACTGATCACTAGGGCCTAAAGTACGTCTATACTCATAAGGACCTGAACCAGAGACAGAGACGTTGGCTCGAGGTGATGACAGACTTTGAGATTAAGATACAGTACCATCCGGGAAAGGCCAACGTAGTAGCTGACGCATTGAGCAGAAGACCCATGACATTTTTCTTGACTACCCAGCAACATCTGTTGAGAGATCTAGAGCAGATGGGTATAGAAGTCATTATGCCCGGAGTAGATGGATAGTTGTCGAGTTTTCAGTTGCAATCGACATTAGTGGAGAGGATCAAGGATGCTTTGACGATAGATGCTAGATTCCAAAGGCTTCGACAGAGGACAGAGACCGGAATACAGACAGGATTGCATATACACGAAGATGGGACTTTGAGATGTGGAGATCGTCTCTATGTTCCAAACGGAGAACTTTGTCAGGAGCTGATGTCAGAGGCATACAGTTCAATATACTCTATTCATCCAGGAGGCACAAAGATGTACAGAGACTTGAGGTAGTACTACTGGTGGCATAGAATAAAGAGAGAGATAGCCCGCTTTGTGGCAAAGTGCCTGGTGTGTCAGCTAGTCAAGGGTGAGCATCAGAGATCTGCAGGATTACTTCAACCGCTCCCTATACCGGAGTAGAAATGGGTGCACATCACTATGGACTTTGTTATGGGCTTTCCGAGGAGTCCTAGTGGTCGCAATACAGTATGGGTAATCGTAGATAGATTCACAAAGTCCGTACACTTTTTACCCTTCAGAGTTGGGCAATCTACAGAGGTCTTAGCAGATATATACATGAGAGAGATTATGCGACTACATGGAGTGCCAGTTAGTATAGTGTCTGATAGGGATACAAGGTTTACATCTTACTTTTGGCAGAGTATGCAAGAGAGTCTCGGTACCCGCCTGAAGTTTAGCATATCGTATCACCCGTAGATAGATGGCCAGTCCGAGCGCACCATTAAGACATTGGAAGACATGTTAAGAGCGTGTATGCTTGATTTCGGAGGATTATGGGAGGACCATTTGCATTTGGTCAAATTTTTCTACAACAATAGCTATCAGGCGAGCATCCACATGACTCCCTATGAAGCATTGTATGGAAGTGTAGAAGCATAAAAAATACGTTGGGAAATAATACGCGTAAAACCCTCAACATACAGGAAGCCCGCTTAAAACAGAGCTCCAGCACTGGGTGGCGTAAGACATGACTTCAGAGCCATTGGCGAACAACAGAGCTTCAACGCTATTCAGCGTAAAATATAGCTCCAGAACAACCCGCATAAAGCAGTATTTCCATACTGCTTCAGCGTAAAAAGGTTGCTACATCGCCACTTCGACGTAAAATCTTTCTACTTTTAATGCAGCAGAAAGTTATACGAGAAACTCTTCGTATTCCTCGAATGAACCTGTCAGATCATGCAGTAAACCTGACTCCTGACAAAGTATATGCACAGCGATCGAGAGGATGGCTGTAATGATGATTCTGTACAGAGCCCCAAACTGTCATTTAGTGACAAATCCTTGATATAAGACATCGTTTATGCATTCAAGGAATATGCTGCCTATTCTACACAGGCAGACATGAGCTTTTACGCTCAGGATAAGATGAAACCAACCGCCACGTCAAAAGCTGCTCTTCGTACAGAACTCGAGGCACGTCTCTGCAGTTAATGCGTGAGATGGGGGCAGATCTCTGCATTTAATGCACAAGATTTGGTTCTACTTTGAAAGACTGGGTGAGCCATAATTAGGGCTAATATGTCCACATCACCATCCCCGTACATTACGCTAACCAGTCTATTTTCAGCTATAGGAGCACGTTGTACGCTATCTCCTCGGACTACACCAACTTGACAGCATTTGGCTTCTACACCTACTTGGCTTCTACGCCAACCTGACAACTATTTGGCTTCTACGTCTACTTGGCTTATATGCCAACATGACAACTACTTGGCTTCTACGCCATCAGAACAGCTATTTGGCTTTTACGCCAACGAGACAGTTATTTGGCTTTCACGCCAACCATCTCTACGCAAGGGGCAGTTATCTACGTGGTTTGCATGCCGTAATCTTCGACGAGAAGTTATACGCATTACCTCATAATGGGACACGCGTCACACGTCGATTCAGAAGATTATTCATACGTGGGTAGCAGTTATTGTAACCGCCGTATAAAAGGTGCAGCTCCCTCCGCTGTTCGATTTTTACGCCGACTGTAGTTGAACTCTATAAATAGAGACCTCCATCCACGGAGGTCCAAGGTCAAAGAAAAGGGTAGGAAATCAATTTTTGAGAGAGAAGAGTCCAGAGCACAGACAGAGAATAGTGATTGACGATTTTGGCATCGAGCTTCCACTCCCTCTTGCGATTTTTGAAGCTTCTCCTTCTTCTACAGCACTTTTCGTCATCGTGTGGTCCATGGGACAAAGTGATCGACCGCAGATCAGACTCCTATAGCAATATTTACCTAGATTAAATTTTTGTACTTAACATCCTCGTATAGGATTAATTGTACTTCTTGTTTGTAAACCAAAGAAAGGGTTTCGTACAAACCTAGTTTTATTTCTTTCGTTTATTATCAAACACAAGATGGCGACTCTGTTAGGGACTACTTTCTCATCTGACGAGAAAAGTATTGCTCAACACGATGCTGTATTCGTAGGATCAACGAAGAAGACCTTGGTCATCCAATTCGACCAATCGGCTTACGAAGACATGCTTCAAGCTGGGGGTAGCTCACATTCCCTCTCTGTCCAAGACAGCAGGAAATGGCATAAAGTATGGGTGCCCCGGACATCCTCTACCATTTATGCGGGCTCTCTCACTCCGACCAACAAGGTTATAGCATCGTAACCTCCACGCCCCGTGCGTAAAACTCTGTCTCCCGTCTGTGACGTGGCAGACAAAGCTTCTGGCAATGCCTCAGTGCCAATCCAGAAGTCTGATCCATGCCCTGCGCATAAAACTCTGTCTCCCATTTGTGATGTGGCAGACAAAGCTTCTGACAATGCCTCAGTGCTAACCCAGAAGTCTGCTCCGCACCCTGCGCGTAAAACTCTGTCTCCCGTCTGTGACGTGGCAGACAAAATTTCTGATAATGCCTCAGCGCCAATTCAGAAATTCTATACGCGCACCGCGCGTAAAAATACATCTTCCCTCCGTGGAAAACAGATGGTCCTTGCAATCACCGCAAGAGAAAACAAGCGGCGGACTTCCCAACTTCTTGGCCTTTACGCTATCAAGAGAAGAATCTGCCCGCTCTCCAGATTACGCGAGAAGCTGATGGCCAATTGAGGACTTCCTCAGTTTTATGCCAGCCTGAGCAAAATCCTAGACTACGCCAGGTCAAGCCCCTCAGCGTAAAGAAGGCCCAGTTTGCGGATAGATACGCTCCTCGTGGATCATGTGCTACTCACATGGCTGAACTGCTATATACGGGTGGCAGAGAGAGAGTTATGGTTCCTAATATCCGCATTCCAACTGATATAAATAGGAGGAACAAGCCTTCTTCCTCTTCCTCTTCTTCTTCTGTTAATCCTCCTGACTTGCGTGAATTCCTGATCCAGAAGCGCAAAGATAGGGGATCTTCCAACATATCTATTACGCCCCCTAGGGAGCACTGTTGTAATAGTCATAAAGTTGTAGTTAATTATTGCTGTTCTAAGGCAAAACGGTCAGTTTTGGACCGGTTGAACTACTCTTTGTCTTTACAGGAAGAAGAGCCTACATTTGCATCAGTGAACATGGCTTCACACGTTCCTAAAGGAAGGTCAAATTCAAGACGTCATCCCTCTAGAACTCCAAGTCAAAGGAGATTCGATAGACTCCTTGAGAACATTGAAGCTGGGGTGTTTCAAAACACCCGTTCAAGGTCACGACAATCGGCTTCGCATTCTTCTGATTCTGACACTGGGGGTCGCCAGTTTCCCGAATCGGATGCTGAAAGTATAGAGTCAATCTCTACAGAGACCTATACTAACCCTTCAATGACATCCAGAGAAATGGGAGTCTACGCCATTGGAGATGAACGCGAAGAGGCTTCCCCATCAGGAAGTACTGAGCAACGCATCGCTGTATTGGAGATATCGCTGAAAGAGATGCATTCCATGATAGAGAATATGCACCAGATGATACTGACTCAACATACAGCTGCTATAGCTCAAGCATCGGTCCCTCCGACTCAAATACGTATAGAAGCATAAAAAATACGCTGGAAGCTCTACGCAGCATATTAATGTAAAGCAGCGTAAATAGAAGACTTTAGAGCCTTCAACGTGTCATCAGAGTTTCTCCGCCAAGCGCAGCGTAAAATATAGGCTCGAGGACCATCCGCGTAGGGCAGTATGCCCAGGCTGCTTCGGCGTGAACAGGGTGCTTCATCGCCTTTATGGCGTAAAACTTATCCTCTTTCAATACAGCATTAAAGTGTACGAGGGACGCTTCGTATTCTCTACAATGAACCTGTCAAATCCTGCAATGAACCTGACGTCTCGACTTCTAACAAAGGGATACTGCTCGACTACCCAGGCGACGGCTATAATGATGGCGAGGTACTATAACCCAGGCTGTCATTTACTGCCATTTCCCTTGCGTAAACCGCTTTTACGTACACAGAGGAATACGCTGCCTAGTTTTACACAGGCAGATGAGAGCTCCTTACGCTCCGCGGAAGACAAATCGACTGCCACGTCAAAAGCTGCACTCCGTACGGGGCTCGAGGCGCGTCTCTGCATTTAATGCACAGGGCGGTGACAGGCCCTCAAGGCACGTCTCTGTAATTAATGTGCCGAATACTGACAGATGCCTGAGGCACGTCTCTGCGTTTGATGCACAGAAGGGTGACAGACCTTCAAAACACGTCTCTGTATTTAATGCACAGGATAATGGCGGATCTCCATATTTAATGCAGGAGATTTGATTAAATGTCACCGAACCGTCGTTTAGTGACATCCCCTTTGCGAGAGCTGCTCCTACGCATACAAGCGAATACGCTGTCTAGTTTTACATAGGCAAACATGAGCTCCTTATGCTCCGTAGAAGACAAACAGACTGCCACGACAGCGGTTACTCTTCGCACAGGGTTCAAGGTGCATATCTGCATTTAATGCGAGAAATGATGGCAAATCTTAAAGACAAGCATCTGCATTTAATGCACAGGATGAGGGCAGATCTCTGCATTTAATGCAAGAGATCTGATTATCTCCAAGAGCCATAATTCCGGCTAAAGCGTCCACATCATTACTTGGCTTCTACGCCCATTCAGCTTCGGTGCCTGCTCGACTTCTACGCCCATTCAGCTTCGATGCCTACTCGGCTTCTACGCCCACTCGGCCTCTATGACCACTCAGCTTTTACGCTCACTCGGCCTCTATGACCACTCGGCTTCTACACCTATTCGGCTTCTATGCCGGTTTGATAACTATTTGGCTTCTATGCCATAGTGACAGACATTGGCTTCTATGCCAACCTCTTCTACATGAGGGATACCTACCTACGTGGCTTTTACGCCATGATCTTCGTAGCGATTATACGCATTTTGTCCCTTAGTTGGACCCGCGTCATACGCTCATTCAAAGGATCATCTATACATAGGCTTTGGTTATTTTAACCGTTGTGTAAAAGGGTGCTGTACTTTCTACTACTCGGTTTTTATACCGATTGAGTGGTCACTGTCACTAAAACTCTATAAATAGAGACCTCTATCAATGAGGAACAAGGTCGACAAATTGGAAGGTCAAAGAAGTTAGGTCTGAAAACTGATCAAGAGATCCAGTACTAGATCCAACGGTCGAGAGAGAGAGAGAGAGAGAGAGAGAGAGAGAGGAGAATCCGGAGCTCAGGCAAAGAGAAGGGATCGACGACTTTGGCATCGGGCATCCACCCTCTTCAGCAACCCTCGAAGCTGCTACCTGTCTTCCACGGCACTTCTTCAATATCGTGTGGTCCAAGGGCTAAAGTGATCGACTGCAGATTAGACACCTATAGCAATATTCATCCAGATTAAATAAATTATACTTAGACATCCTCGTGTAGGATCAAATTTATACAATCTTGTTTGTAAACATAAAAGAAGGGCGGGTCTTCGTACAAGACCTCATTTTTCGCATTCATCAAATCTTTTCTCGTTTATATTACATATCCAAAACAAGATGGCGACTTTGCTGGGGACATCTTTCTCTTCTGATGAGGAAGCTATTGCTCAACACGATACGGTATCCGTGGAATCCGTGAAGAAGATACTGGTCGTCCAGTTTGACCAGTCTGCCTACGAAGATATGCTCCGAACAAAGGGCAGCTCTCACTCTCTCTCTGTCCAAAACAACAGGAAGCTGCGAAAGGCCTAGATGCCCAAGACATCCTCTACCATTCCTGTGGACTCTCCGATCTCTCTGATCTCTCCGACCAATGAGGTTGTAGCGTTGCTCCCTCCGCGTCCTGCGCGTAAAATTCAGTCGCATATCTCTGACAGAACCGGCAAAACTTCTGGCAATGCCTCAGCGCTAACCCAGAAGTATACTCCGCGCTCTGTGCGTAAAATTCAGTCTCCCGTCCCAGGCAAAATAGACAAAACTTCGGGCAATGCCTCAGCGCTAACCCAGAAGTATACTCCGCGCTCTGCGCGTGAAATTCAGTCACCCGTCCCTGGCGGAATAGACAAAGCTTCTGATAAAGCCTCAGCGCCAAATCAGAAGTACAAGACACGCTCCGCGCGTAAAACAACATCTGACCTCTACGGAGAACCAGATGATCCCTGTGATCTCCGCAAGGGAAAGCGAGCGGCGGACTACTCAACTTCTCGGCATTTACGCCAGCAAGGGAACAATCTGCACGCCCTCCGAATTATGCGAGACGCTGATGGCCGACTGAGGATATCCTCAGCTTTACGCCAACCAGGTCGAAGCTCCAAATTACGCCAGGCGAAGTCCCTAGGCGCAAAGACGGCTCCAGTTGCGGAAAGACACCCTCCTCGGGGATTATCCGCCACCCAGATGGCCAACCTGTTGTATACGGGTGGCACAGGGAAGACTACGGTTCCCATCATCCGCATGCCCACCAATGGGAACAGAGGGAACAAGCTATCATCTTCTTCTTCTGCAACTCCTCCTGACCTGCGCAAATATCTAATCCGAAAATGCTAGAGAGGGGATCTTCCAGCATGGCTATCACACCTCCTAGCGAGCATTGCTGTAATAGTCACAGGATTGTAATTAATTATTGCTGTTCTAAAGCAAAATGGCCAGTTTTTGACCGACTGAGCTACTCTCCATCTTTCCTAGAAGAAGAGCCCGCGCATGCATCTGTGAACATGGCTTCACATATACCCGGAGGAAGCTCAGACTCAAGACGTCCGTCCTCTAGAACTCCGAGCCGAAGAAGATTCAACATGCTCCTTAAGGACACCGAAGCTGGGGTGTTCCAGAACACTCGTTCAAGGTCACGACAACTGACTTCGTGCTCTTCTGATTCCGATGCTGGGGGTCGCCAGTCTCCCGAATCAGATACTGAGAGTATAGAGTCAACTTCTGCAGCGACCTTACTCATCCTTCAATGACGCCCAGGGAGATGGGAGTTTATGCCATTGAAGATGAACACGAGGAAGCCTCGCCATCAGGGAACGCTGAGCAACGCATTACTACACTAGAGACATCTCTGAAGCAAATGCAATCCATGATGGAGAATATGCACCAAATGATGCTAACTCAACAGGCGGCTGCTATGGCTCAAACTTTGGTCCCACCTACTCAGATACGTGTGAGGGTGGACCTGCCACCATCCAACACGATCCAAGAGCCTGCTCTAGATCAAGAGTCAGCTGGTCCTTCACTTCCTCACTTGGAGAATATACTACCTCCTGCGGGAGTCACGATCCAACCAACTCTGCACCATTCCGTGGTCTCGCTACCAGCTGAAAATCCGATGCAAGCAATGCGGGAGTTGAAAGCCCAATTTGACGCCTTGAAGCACAAAGATCAGCTCAAGAAATTAGGAATCAACCAGCCATACCCAGCTATCTGGGAAGAGGCCCCTTTTCCTCCGAGGTACAAACCTCAGACTATGGCCCTGTTTGAGGGAAAAATATCACCAAGTCAGTACATGAACTATTTCAGTATGATGACGGTATTGCTACAAGGGAATGACGCCCTCCTCACCCGGGTGTTCAAGGGCTGTCTCTCAGGAGTAGCTTACCAGTGGTACCGCAACCTGGCAGACAACTGCATTACTTCCTTTGAAGACTTCAAGGCTTTATTCTTCATACGATTCTACGAGGGATGAATGGACATGTCTATGTCCTCTCTCATGGAAGTCAAGCAGAGGGAGAAGGAGGACGTTCGCACCTTCATCGAACGTTTTTGTCAGGCCACCTTACAGATGCCTCCAGGAGTTCCAGACTCATCGTTGGTGGACATTTGCAGGAAGAACCTTCTTCCTGTGATCTCGGTGTTCACAGGACCATATCAGTTCCATGATTGGCCCTCGTTCATCATCTCAGCGGTAGCCGCCGAGGACAACAGTCGCAAGGCGCGTGACAACGACATCATGATCTCTACCTCTGACAGAGGCAAGAGGTCATCCCCCAACGGCGACCATCCTCGCAGTTCCAAAGGGAAAGAAGCTCTGGCGATCAATACGTCCAGACAGAAGACTGCGGCAACCACGCAGACAAAACTAGGGACTTCCAGGCCCGTAGAGGTATACTCTTTTGACGACGACGATATTCCGAGTATATTCGAGTGTCTAGTGAGGCCGGCAGCGCCAACAACCCCAAGTACTGCATCTTCCACAGATACGTACACCACCCAACAAAGGCATGTTACATACTGAAAAGGAAGATCCAAGAGCTGATCGATGCTAAAGCCATCACTCTGCGTAATAGCGAGAAGACGATCACGGCCAACATGATCTCTCTGTAATTTGGCAATCTGCCTCCCCAAGAAGTACCGGACGATATTACACCTATTTCTCGGACAACGATGAACATCGTTAATCTTCCTCCGGCTAGGGGTCAAAATTACGACCTGTTATCCCTAACTATCCAGAGAGGCGAGATTATATGGGTTCATCCAGACTTGGTGTCGGAGCTCGAAGAAGAGACTAATGCTACTAAAGCTAAGTCCAGGAAGAACTCCAAATACAAGCCATGCCATATGGTTACAACTTCTTTGACCTTAGACGAAGACGAGGTCTTGGCCGCAGCAACCCGTTCAGGGAAGGCTTACCTCAAGGACTACGGAGCAAGTCAGGAAGATGCACCTGCAGACGCTTCAGCTGTCAAGCCTTCGGAACCAGAAGCCTTCGCCCTTAATCATCAACCTTCGGCGCAACAAGCAGCCGAGTGATGTAAATACAACCAGAAGTGCGGTTTCCGATAATAATAAAGGACCTTTTTCTATTATATCGACGCTCGGATTCCAAATCAGGAATCCTCTCCCCATGACGATATAGAGCCTATAGCACAAAAATTCTTGACAGCTATAGATTCCTATCATCCGTACATATGGGAAGTGGCGTTATCATCCAATATCACCATGACGTATGGAACATATGAGGATTCTATCTTTATTGTCCCACCTGCCCGCAACGGTCAGCGTTCAATAATCTTTGGTCGCATGTGCAACGAACAGACTATACAAGAGGATTCCTTTGATGACGACTCTGGTGAAATACAAGTTCACAGGTACAGCCCGCAAGCCTTTAAGATCATGCAAAATATGGGTTACAACTTAAGGATGGAACCAGGTCTCAACTACGGGAAAGGCAGACGAACACCGCTGCTCGGCAATCCCCACTATCAGCAACCCCGTTCCGGGTTAGGGTACGCCACCTTCCTTACGACTTCCAAGTCCAACGAGGATATCTTTTCCTCTTTTCAAGATGGCTCGTCGCCCTCCGGCTTATCTCACGCCCTCGAGCAAACATTATCAACAAATATTGTAATGACGGATTCCTTCGAATCAGACAAACAAGAATCCGAACCATTCGAGAATGACGCTTGGGCTCAGCAGATGGATACACAATAGGAGTTCCGCTTCGAGCAAAGAGAACCTCCCACTAAAGATGAAGTTATCCAGATTGACGTAGGGGATGAACTTTCACCAAAGCCGATATTTATCAGTAACGACCTTTCCGAAGAAGAAAGGAAAAAAATTACCCAGCTGATAAAAGAATATAACAACGTCTTTGCATAGAATTATGAGGATATGCCAGGTCTTGATCCAAAGGTGGCTACTCATAAACTCAACATACTGCCCGATTCAAAGCCTGTGAAGCAGCACCAACGTCGATTTCGCCCGGACATGATAGACGCCATTGAAGCTGAAGTCAAGAAGTTAATAGCCTGCGGCTTCATCCGTGAGGAACAACATCCCGACTGGGTTGCCAATGTTGTCCCGGTTATGAAGAAGAATGGGAAAGTACGAATCTGCATCGATTACCGAGATCTGAACACAGCCTGCCCCAAGGATGAGTTCCCTCTTCCCATCACAGACGTCATGATCGACAATACATGCGGTTTTGAACGCATGTCTTTCATGGATGGATTCTCGGGATACAATCAGATCAAGATACATCCTGAAAGACGAAAAGCATACCGCCTTCCGGATACCACTGGGGGTATACTGCTATACGGTCATGCCCTTCGGATTAAAGAACGCTGGGGCTACGTACCAATGAGCTATGAGTGACATATTCCATAAGTATTTACGCAAGACAGTGGAGTGTTACGTGGACGATGTAGCTGTCAAAAACCGTCTCAGGGATAATCACATCCGAGACTTGAAGACAGTATTTGAATTGATGCGCCAACATCAACTCAAAATGAACCCTACAAAGTCCTTTCTGGGGGTATCTAGCGGCAAATTTTTGGGATTTGTCATCATCGCCAAAGGCATTCAAGTGGACCCTGATAAAGTCAAGGCTATCTTAGAAATGCGACCCCCCGCAATCTGAGGGGACTCAGGGGATTTCAAGGTCGTCTGGCTTATATCCGAAGATTCATATCCAACCTCTCCGGGAGATGCCACCCCTTTTCTCGTCTCATGAAGAAAGGCGTATCCTTCGTATGGGACGAAGCCTGTCAGCAAGCGGTCGGGGATATCAAGCGCTACCTCACTAGCCCGCCAGTTCTGGTACCTCCCGTCATAGGAAGACCATTCGTGCTATATGTTCGAGCAATGCATCATTCTCTGGGAGCTCTTCTCGCACAAAAGAACGATATGGGCCACGAGCAGGCTATTTACTACCTCAGCAGGATGATGGTCGGAGCCGAACACCGGTACAACCCTGTGGAGAAAGAATGCCTGGCTCTGATGTTCGCCATTCAAAAAATGCGACACTATGTCACGGGCCAAACCATTTATATCATCTCCAGGATCAATCCTCTTCGGGTACTGATGAGCAAGCCAAGTGTTCTTAATTCCCGACTTACGACTTGGGCGATGTTGTTAACGCCATATGACATGGTGTACGTCCCTCAGAAGTCCGTCAAAGGCCAAGCATTGGCCGACTTTCTAGCTGCTCATCCCATCCCGAAGGCCTCCAAACTATACGAGGACATTTCCGACGAAGTTTCAGAGTGTAATTCCGGAACGGAAGGCGATGCATAGCAACTGTTCTTCGATGGCGCCTCCAGGACTGGTCCCAAGGGAAACGTGGTTTCAGGAGTAGGGATAGTCCTAGTCACTCCTGATAAACTCGTTATCTACCGAGCATATTCTCTTAACGAGCCATGTTCTAACAATGTGGCAGAATACAACGCTCTACTAATCGGGCTCCAAGTCGCTAAAGAGCTGTGGGTCGATTCTCTGGAAGCCTTCGGTGATTCTCTACTGATCGTCAATCAAGTCAGAGGAATATATGAAGTCTGGAATCCCGACCTCATCCCTTATCACCGAGCAACGGTCGAGATAGCCATGACATTCAAAGGATTCTTCCTTGAGCATGTACCTCGATCTCGAAATCTGGAAGCTGATGCCCTAGCCAGTCTAGCTGCAGATTTAGCCACCCCTGTAAGAAGGCAGAATTCGGTAATCCTTCTTAATAGAGACTTATTCTGTGTGAAAAACAACTTTCACATAGAACATAGCTACACGATGAATGCAGATCCGCCCAGGAGAGACTGGAAAAGTCCCTTTATAGATTTCGTAGCATACGAAATCTTGCCAGAAGATCCTAAAGAAGCAATATCTGTCAAAAGACGATCATTACGCTTCTATTTTGACGCATCGTCATAATGCCTATATCGTCGGTCTTATGACGGGCTATTATTACGATGTCTCTCTGGTGACGAAGCACAGCGGATTATCCGTGAAGCTCACGACGGCGTGTGCGGCGCGCATCAACCCGATCCTAAGCTACAGGATCGTATCAGGAGAATGGGCTATTACTGGCCCACTATGATCGCAGACGCAATCTAGTATCCAGACGATGCAGGGCCTGTCAGGTCCATGTAGACTTCATACATCAACCGTCCGAACATCTACATCCTACGGTTGCATCCTGTCCTTTCGAAGCATGGGGTATGGATATCATTGGCCCTATTCACCCGTCTTCTTTCAGAGGTCACCGGTTCATACTGGCCATCACGGATTACTTCTCCAAATGGGCAGAGGCGATCCCTCTTGCTGAGGTAAAGATATCTAACGTGACCAGCTTCGTCAGGCATCACGTCATTTACCGCTTCGGGGTTCCCCGAAGGATAATCCATGACAATGGGCCTCAGTTTATCAGCCATGCGTTTCATCGATTCTGCGATAAAAATCGGATACAAAATATGGCCTCCACGGCATATTATCCAGCTGCTAATGGGTTGGCGGAAGCCTTCAACAAAACCATTATCAAACCCTTAAAGAAGTCCATCTCTTCGAACAAAAGAGATTGGAATAAGAAGCCGGGAGAATATCTCTGGGCATACCGTACAATGGTACTAGCACCGACAGGTTGCTCGCCATTCCCATTGGTCTACGGGAGTGAAGCAGTTCTCCCCATCGAGATTCAAATTCCGTCACTCAGGATAGCCGTGGCCAACGAGTTAACTCAAGAAAAGAATGACCTTTTAAGGCTTCAAGAGCTAGAAGGATTAGACGAGAAATGCCTCCAAGCTCAGCAGCGCACCGCGCTCTACCAAGCACGTATTTCCAGAACTTTTAATCAAAAAGTAAAGGAGAGAGTATTCAAAGCCGGCGAGCTGGTCTTGGCTGTAAGAAGGCCAATGATTCTTACTCACAGAAGTAAAGGCAAATTCTAGCCCAAATGGGAAGGCCCTTACGTGATCGAGACAACGTTCTCAAACGGCGCTTACAGGTTAGCCCAGCCTAATAGAGACCTGCTAATGGCTCCTATCAATGGCAAATTCCTAAAAAGGTACTATGCTTAAACCTTATCTGCTCAAGTGGAAGTGGGTGATCTCATTCTGACAAAACTACTTCCAAAACGAAACTAGTTGGATCATATTTCTATCATGTCCATAAGACCTCTGAATAGATATGCTCTGCTAAAGCTTACCGAAAGTTTATCACGTCCATACTACCTCTGATATCACTTTCACCTAAACCTGTCATTTACATTCCAAAATGATGGGTCCACAAAGTCAGATAAAAAGCCTCTTTATTATTCCCAGAAAAGGGCAAGAGTACATTTGAAAAGCAAAAAGCAAAAGTACATCAGGAAGGGGGAGATGTCAGGTCGCGAAGCTGCTGCACCAGTACGACCATCCTCTCATCTCGGGAGTTCAAGACGTCGGCACAAGCCCGCTCCAACCTTGCTGCATCATTATTCAAGGCAACTAGCTCAGACCGAGCCTGCACAAAATCAGCATGGATAACACCCACATGTGTCAGGTTCTGCTGAACAACCGCCCGTCGCTCCTTCAGCACATCTCGGGCTGCCGATAAAGACAGAGCCTTCGCCTCTGCACGAGCAAGCTCATCTTTTAATATGCGGACCCTCACTACCTCTTCCTCATATTCGGCTTCGCATCGGGTCAACTCAGGGACGATATACTCCAGTTGGACACGCTCATGATCCATCTCCTGCTGCTGAGCCGCGATGGACTTTTTTAGAGGCTCCATCTGTTCAACAAGATGCGCAGTCAAGGAGTCATATCTGGCCTGGACTAGAGCTTCAATATTTTCTCGAGCTAGCTGCAGGTATTCGTTAATGGGTTGCTCCAAACCATTAACCATCGCCTCCAGCGCGTCAGCTACCCCGGCATCACCGAATTCCAGGATCGCCTTAATAGAGAACCGAGAGGACCTCTTCAGCTGAGCAAAATCCAGCTTCTTCGCCAACACCAATGACATCAGCGTTCTCAAAGTGCTGTAGAAGATCCCGGTGTACTACTCGGTCAGCGCAACTAGGTTCGCATGAACGCGGGGAGTGTCCGCGATCGTGGCAACTTCCCCTCTAGGAATAACCACAGACGATGTCGCCACGGCCGACGCTCCAACTGGAGGTACGACGAAAGAAGAATTGCCAACACCGGACGAAGATACCAGCATACTCGAAGGAGGCATTGTCGCAATGACAGGTTCGTCCTCCTCTTGAGATATCGGAACCTCCTCGACAGGCAAGCCAGCACCCGAAGAGGTCTCCTCTTTAAAATCAGGTACCTCCATGTCACCACTAGGACCTGATACAGAGCCAAAGGGTGCATCTACATCACCCTCTCCGAAGAGGTCTTCCCTTGAAAAAAAGGGTGCAAAAGGAAGTTAATATCAACGTAATATTAATTTTCCCAAAGAAGAGGCATAAAAGACGATATTTACCCCTGGCCGACGGCATATACGTCGCATCTGCAGCCTGTACAGCTAAATTATTTCTTAACAATGCTAGGCAAGCTGTTATACCTGGAGAAAGGGGTCTGCGAACTGACACTGGCAAGTAGTCCTCCAGGTCCTCCTCAAAATCCAACCGAGGCTCATCGGCTGGAATCGCGCTAGGTGCGCTCGCAGGCATGGCAGAAGTCCCTCCCGATGCCAATCCGGCTAGAGGTATACGGAACTTTATTATACTCAGCCCCGAAGGCGACCTCGTTCCACTACCCGAAGCAGTAGCAGCGACGGCGGCATCCAGCTGAGATTCTCCGGCACCACCAGCCGGAACTGTGGAAGATCCCTCTCTAAAAGGCGAGGAACCTCCAATCAAAGAATCGTCCTCAACACGGGGAGATGCAAGTTCACCTCCAGGAGCATCAACACCAAGAATCCGGAGAGGACGATTTACCGTCTTCTTCTTCCTCTTACGAGGGGAAGTCTCCTTGGAAGCAGGAGCCCGTCGCTTCCCAGAAACTACCAAAGCCCCTGCAGGAGGAGGTACTTCACCCCTAGGGACCGACACCAGAGGCTCATCCGGAGTAACGGACTCACCCTCATCGGAAGAAACTAAGGGGACTTCAACTCTTCCCCCAGGCTTGGAAGAAGGTACCCTAAAGCTTTCATGCATATCAAAATCATGATGGAAGGTGTTCGTTGCCACATAGAATTGGGCATACGAATACAGGATGCGCAGCTCCGGGGAGAGTGTGATGACGGGCACGATAAAAATTGCCCCAGTACAGCCCATGATAAAATATCGCCATCCCCTCGCTCCATCAATGAGTCCCCCTCTGGACCTGAAGTTGGTGATGGCATTGCCCACGTGCAACTGATCATACCCAAACTGCCGGGCAAACCGACTGAGAAAGTAGGGCTCCAAGAAGCAATAATCTTTGCTTCTGTACAGCAGATAGGATGGTCTAATACAGACCAACCAATTAAAAGCTTCGGGAGAAAGAATGGTCTTCTCTCTACCCGAATCCTCGAGCCTAACCCCCGATTGATTGCGATGTATAGGAGGGACGGTACAGAAAAGCTTCCAACTATGACTGAAGCCTAGTGCCCGCCGACAGTCTATAACTGTATTCACGTTCCAGGAAGACTTTCGGTAGTTCAACAAGAAACTACCCCCCGAACTACTGCCGAAACCGGGAGACATCACCCGGGGGTTATGGAGAATTAACCACCCCATCAAATACAGGTATGGTAATTCTATCCTGGGAAAGCTATCATGCCGAATTTTATCGACGAGCAGCCCGTCAATCATGGCCCTCAGGCCAGCTTGTATACGACACACCATGGCAGGGAGCAAGCCCAGTCTTGCCCCGAACACCAGACGTACTGCAGGCCATAGCGTGTTGCGGTGAATGCGGTCCGCAGAAGCCATCCAGTTGAGCCTCCCTGGACAGAGGCCTGCGACAGCACCTCAAATAACTATAGACCTTAGTGCCTTCAGGATACTTTCCCGTCCCTTCGTTGAGGAACTGGTCCGGAGCCCCAGCATCCACAATGAGATCGTCAACTACCTGAGCATTAAGCGCACTCAAGGGATTCACAGGCAGATCCTTGCCCTCCAATACCTTCTCCGGCTTAGCAGTCCTGGACCGGTGAAAGAAGAGATAGGACATCCATTTGCTGATATGAGCCAAATCTGAGGGCTCATCATAAAAAGCAGTGCAGGCGAGGTAGTGGCACATCAGCTCCTGATAAACCTCCACTACTCGAGGGTCTGAACCCTCCAGCTCCCGGTTCGTGGGAACATACTCTTCGTATAGAGTATCCCCCATCGGCAGTCTTGAGATCTCTGCCATCTCATGCAGGGCCAATCCCAACTCCCCCAGTGGAGTGGCAAAGGTTCCGGTAAACGAAATATATCGCTCCATCAGTGCCAGAAACAGGTTAGGGTTAGGAGGTAACCCAACACTGGTCACACTCACAGCTGTAAACAGACCGATGTTCTCCAACTCGGTCTGGAAATGCTTCAAGGCCCAATCAACTAAGCGAGCCCATCGAAGATTTAAAGGGGTAATCCACCCGCCACACCGAGGGTTCACCTTAGGGTATACTCCCCCACGCCCCATAAAATCATTATAAAAAGTCGGTAACTGGATCGGCTGGATCACCAAACTGTCTTCACTCGGGACACTGCCCGGGTACAGCCCCCTGAACAGCATCACAGAGCCAGAAGGGCGGCTGACAAATGACCCCTGGTCAGCTCCTCTCAGATGAAAGATCTTTCCTGGCTTGTCATGAAGATCGGGAGTCAGCGTCCACGACATCTTTCTGGGATGCGTAGCATGAAAGAAGGCCGAGATGGGGTAGTCTCTCGGCATATTGGACAGATACAAGACCAAATCCACGGTAGGGAAAACTCAGAGTTCTCTCTTAGGCTTTGTCTGGGACTGCTTGTCAATCATATCCCCGAAAAGGAAAGTCGGCTTCAGGTATTGCTCCCCGTCTACATACGTTAGGGGCTCCCCATTGATCATGCTCAGCAGCATTCGCTCGCCCTGAGCCGATATTAGAATTGCCCTTCCTTCGGGATATTGGAGCCCGGAGATAGGAAATGTCACGTGTGACAGATCCTCCAAATAGTTGGAGTACAGCATCCCGGTGGCAGAGCCCATCACTTCAGGCAGCGGAGACTCATGCAAGTTAACTGCAAAAGAACAGAAGAAACACATCAGTTCCTAACTAGACATTTTGGTACTTGCAGCATCCGCAAAAAGGAAAATCAACAGTCCGTGCTCTACGCCGAGATTGTGAAACTTAAGCCTTTATGCTGGAATCCATTTCCTTGAAACGTAAAGATTGGCAGTATACGGTCTGTGCTTTACGCCGGATTGAGTAAATTGAGTTATTAAACCAGGATTTTCATCCACAGGCATAAAACTCAAATTTTAATAGTATACACCAAGTTTTCGGCGGTCAAAGCTTTTACGCTCGTCTGCGGAAAAAATATAGATTTTACGCTGACACATTAGGAATGTGGGCGTAAAAAGATGAAACATCTCCGTGCATCATCTTCCTCAAAGAGGCTATCAGCACAGAAGTCGACCTAGCGCGGTCACGTTCAACGTGTGCGAAGGATTTTCAGTCATTCTCTCCTTCCCAAAAGCTCTACCTTTCAGGCCGGGTGCACTACTCGTCGGCGGGATGCTCCGCTCAGAATGAAGTTTGCCTTGTCCAACCAGAGACGCTCTCGCTTGGGCCGAAGAACGAGAAGAGGAATCAACCTTCTTTCCCTTAGCGGAGGAGGTTTGTTTCGAAGCCATTACTGGAAACTTTGAAGACTCGAAGAAGAAACGGAGAAGAACTCGAACAGTCGAAGGCTTTCTCTCGCAGAAGACGGATGGAAAGTTTTCCCCTCAAAAACTTGGGATATATATAGAGTTCGGATGAACTCCTCGGACCCCGAACCAAATCTCTTAATTAATATTCGGTTATGAATGGGTCCCACGTCAGCCTATTTATTCAGAGAAGGCGGACAGTCGACGAATTCGAAAAGTTTTTCGTGCAAAGCAGGTTCGTGGTTTCTACGCTAAGGAGCTTTCTACGCTCGACAGCTACAGATCTACGGTTTTACGCTCGCAATATATAAGTCTATGGTTTTACGCCCGGATGCCTTTGTGCTCGGTAGCTTTTATGCTCGAGAGGCTACAGACCTACGACTTCACGCTCAGCAGATACCAAATCGATGATCTCACGCTTGGTGGCGCTTAGTTTACGCTCGGAGGCGACGGATCCACGACTTCAAGCTCAGAAGACTTTTCTTTTCAGAAGCAACAAATCTACAGTTCTACGCTAAGGAGCTTTCTACGCTCGACAGCTACGAATCTACGACTTTACGTTCAACAGCTACAAGTCAGGTTTTACGCCCGGATGCCTTTGTACTCGGTAGCTTTTATGCTCGAGAGGCTACAAACCTACGACTTCACGCTCAGGAACTACAAATCTATGATTTTACGCTCAATGGTGTTTAGTTTATGCTCAGAGGCTGCCAACTTATGATTTCGCGCTCCATGACTTCCCGCACATCTAAAAGATATGCAGGCCAGAATACGCGTACATCTGAACGATCCTCAAAGCGGTCAATTACAGGAGTTCACACAGAAGATACTCCTTCTTGACCTCAAGATATCCCAAGTACCCGAAGCATACAGAGTTCAAACATTAAAAAAATTACTCTTCTCCATGGGTCGATTCGAAGTTCATCCAGACTCCAGCCTGAACATTTCATCTACCAAGAGGGCAAATCAGTTTGACAGCCATTTCTCGCCCTGTTCCAAGTGATTTCCGAGAAATCATTCTTGAAGATGATGTCTGAACAAAGAAATTCTGTTATCAGAAGCAACAAATCAGAATTCTACGCGGTTCCTCACTCCTAAACAGCAGGACAGTTTGAACACTCGAATGCTAAAGCGGCTTTCTACGCATCCCTAGTTATGCAGAAAAGACAGGACAGGACCTAGCACTCTTTCTAAACAGAGTTGGCGTAAAGAATCAGACATGTCGAAGCTACACATATTCAGACTTCACAGCAAAGTATGGCAACATAATCATATGAAGAAGAAAGACGATTTTATTAAGATTAAAGTCATGATTACATATGAGGAAAATCCAATCTACAAGGGTTTTTTTCTTCATTTTCATGATTACATGTGAGGGAAATCCCGTCTAAAAAGGACTTCCCCATCGTCGGCTGAAGATCGTACCGAGAAAGCTGTTCTGACAGGTTCTCACATTGGTGAAGGTCTTCCTCTTCTTCCAAGACAGTTCGTCGACATCCACGGTCGATGGACAAGAAGATGATCAGTGGCGGGCGGATACAGAACTGGGCATGGACCCATACCGCCAACAGAAGAAAAGCAGAGTAAATCTGCTTTCTTACATCCCGCGCCACGGAGGTAACGGGAGAAGGTGCCACTAGCAAGCAGCGTGGTAAAATACGATTCTTCGTCTCTCCCGAAGAACCACCATACAAAGTTGTTGATTATCCCGAGCAAAGGAGGCTATGATATCCTTCCATGATCCATCGTTGCAGAGGACATTTGCTCGAAGATGCTATCTTTTTCGGCTCCTTACATACTGGAAGAGCATGATCTCCTTCTTCCTCAAGTCGACCCGACGAACTACGGCCATCATCTCTATATGATGAAGGAAGTGTGGGAAGAACAGGAGAAATCCTCAGCCTTTTTATAGGTGAGAGAGAGCACCGATCCCTAATGAATCCACCATAAAGTCAGCCTCGACCGTTTCAAAACTCCATTCAGAAATGTTTCGAGTTACGAGGAGCGGTTCATGCTTCATTCAAAGCGTTTCAAATTACGAGGAATTTAAAAGCTTTGAAGGGGGTCTTGTAGAAGCATAAAAAATATGTTGGAAGCTCTACGCAGCATATTGATGTAAAGCAGCGTAAATAGAAGACTTCAGAGCCTTCAACGTGCCATCAGAGCTTCTCCGCCAAGCATAGCGTGAAATATAGGCTCGAGGACCATCCGCGTAGGGCAGTATGCCCAGGCTGCTTTGGCGTAAAAAGGGTGCTTCATCGCCTTTATGGTGTAAAACTCATCCTCTTTCAATGCAGCATTAAAGTGTATGAGGGATGCTTCATATTCTCTACAATGAACCTGTCAAATCCTGCAATGAACCTGATGTCTCGACTTCTGACAAAGGGATACTGTTCGACTACCCAGGCGACAGCTATAATGATGGCGAGGCACTGCAACCTAGGTTATCATTTACTGCTATTTTTCTTGCGTAAACCGCTTTTACGTACACAGAGGAATACGCTACCTAGTTTTACACAGGCAGATGAGAGCTCCTTACGCTCCGCGGAAGACAAACTGACTGCCACGTCAAAAGCTGCACTCCGTATAGGACTCGAGGCGTGTCTGCATTTAATGCACAGGGCGGTGACAGGCCCTCAAGGCACGTCTCTGCAATTAATGCGCCGAATACTGACAGATGCCTGAGGCACATCTCTGCGTTTGATGCACAGAAGGGTGGCAGACCTTCAAAATATGCCTCTGTATTTAATGCACAGGATGATGGCGGATCTCTACATTTAATACAGGAGATTTGATTAAATGTCACCGAACCGTCGTTTAGTGACATCCCCTTTGCGAGAGCTACTCCTACGCATACAAGGGAATACGCTGCCTAGTTTTACACAGGAAAACATGAGCTCCTTACGCTACGCAGAAGACAAACAGACTGCAACGACAGCGGTTACTCTTCGCACAGGGTTCAAGGTGCGTATCTGCATTTAATGCGATGAATGATGGCAAATCTTAAAGACAAGTATCTGCATTTAATGCACAGGATGGGGGCAGATCTCTGCATTTAATGCAAGAGATCTGATTATCTCCAAGAGCCGTAATTTCGGCTAAAGTGTCCACATCATTACTCGGCTTCTACGCCCATTCAGCTTCGGTACCTGCTCGACTTCTACGCCCATTCAGCTTCGGTGCCTACTCGGCTTCTACGCCCACTCGGCCTCTATGACCACTCGGCTTCTATGCCCACTCGGCCTCTATGACCACTCGGCTTCTACGCCTATTCGGCTTCTATGCCGGTTTGATAACTATTTGGCTTCTATGCCATGGTGACAAACATTGGCTTCTATGCCAACCTCTTCTACATGCGGGATACCTACCTACGTAGCTTTTATGCCGTGATCTTCGTAGCGATTATACGCATTTTATCCCTTAGTTGGACCCGCGTCACACGCTCATTCAAAGGATCATCTATATGCAGGCTTTGGTTATTTTAACCGTTATGTAAAAGGGTGTTGTACTTTCTACTACTCGATTTTTATACCGATTGAGTGGTCACTGTCACTAAAACTCTATAAATAGAGACCTCTATCAATGAGGAACAAGATCGACAAATTGGAGGGTCAAAGAAGTTAGGTCTGAAAATTGATCAAGAGATCCAGTACCAGATCCAACGGTCGAGAGAGAGAGAGAGGAGAATCCGGAGCTCAGGCAAAGAGAAGGGATCGACGACTTTGGCATCGGGCATCCACCCTCTTCAGCAACCCTCGAAGCTGCTACCTGTCTTCCACGGCACTTCTTCAATATCGTGTGGTCCAAGGGCTAAAGTGATCGACTGCAGATCAGACACCTATAGCAATACTCACCCAGATTAAATAAATTGTACTTAGACATCCTCGTGTAGGATCAAATTTGTACAATCTTGTTTGGAAACATAAAAGAAGGGCGGGTCTTCGTACAAGACCTCATTTTCCGCATTCATCAAATCTTTTCTCGTTTATATTACATATCCAAAACAACTGCGACTGCCCGAGGGTTTGTATCCCTCAATTCCCTGTTTGTAGGGACATACTCTTCATAAGGAGTATCCCCTATTAGCAGCCTTAAAATCCCTGCCATCTCATGAAGGGCCAATCCCAACTCCCCTAGCGGAGTGGCGAAAGTCCCAGTAAGCGAGATATACCACTCCATCAAAGCCAAAAATAGGTTGGGGTTGAGAGGTAACCCAATACTGGTAGCACTCACAGTCGCAAACAGACCAATGCTCTCCAGCTCCGTCTGAAAGTGCTTCAGGGCCCAGGCAGTCAAACGGGCCCATCGAAGATTCCCAGGGCTAAGCCACCCGCTGGTCCGAGGATTAACCTTGGGGTATACACCTCCATGCCCCATGAAGTCATCGCAAAAAGTCGATATTTGGACTGGCTGGAGTAGTGAAGTATCTTCACTCGGGACGCTGCCCGACAGTAATCCCCTGAAAGGTATGACAGGGCCTGAAGGGCGGCTCACAAATAATCCTTGGCCTGATCCTTTCTGATAAAATATCTTCCCCGGCTGGCCGTGAAGATTAGGGGTCAGGGTCCATGACATCTTCCTGGGATGCGTGGCATGGAAGAATACCGAGATAGGGTAATCTCTGGGCATCCTTGGCAGGAACATGACCATGTCCTCAGCAATAAAAACCTAATTTTTCTTTTTGGGTTTCGTCTGGGATTGTTTATCAATCATATCCCCGAAAAGGAAAGCTGGCTTCCTATATTAGGCCCCATCTATATACGTCAGGGACTCCCCACTGAGCATACTCAACAGCATGCGCTCTCCTTGGGACGATATCAGAATTCCCCTCTCTTCAGGGTAGTTGGCTCCAGAAATAGAGAATGTCACATGCGACAAATCCTTAAGATAATTTGAGTTCAGCATCCCAGCAGCAGAACCCATCACGACAGTCAAATGAGGGATCTGCAAGTCCACTGCAAAATGCAAAGAAAATGAGTCAGTTTTATACTAGACGCTACACTCTTGCAGCATATACCAAAAAGTGTGTTTTTATGCCACATTGCAAAAACTTAAGTCTTACGCTGGAATTTACATCCAGTGCATAAGAACACAAGGGTTACGCTTTCTACGCCAAAACCTGACAGTCCATACTTTTACGCCAGACTGTTAAAAATAAGTTTTTACGCTGGAATTTACATCCAGTGCATAAAAATGCAAGGTTTTGTCGTATACCCCAAATTTTGACAGTCTGAACTTTTACGCCAGACTGCGAGATTATGGAGTTTTTACGCTGACACATTAGGAATGTGGGCGTAATGATAAAACATCTTTGTGCATCATCTTCCTCGAAGAGGCTCTCAGCACAGAAGATGACCTTGCGCGTTCACGTACAACGTGTGCGAAGGATTTTGTTTTTCTCTTCCCAAAAACTTTACCTATGACGCCTGGTGTACAGCTTGACGGTGGGACACTTCGTTCAGAGCGAGGTTCGGTCAGCCCAATGGGAGTCGCTCGTGCTTGAGCAGAGGAGCGAGAAGAGGTGGCAGCTTTCTTTCCCTTAGCGGTGGAAGGTTGTTTCGGTGCCATGGCTAAAACTCAGTGCTGAGAGAAGAAGCGAAGAGGAGTTCTCAAAGAGACGAAGGTTTTTTGCAAAAGACAGATGAAGGATTTCTTCTCTGAAGGCCTTGGGGTATTTATAGAGTTCAGATAAACTCTTCGAATCCCTAACCAAGTCCGATATTTAATATTCGGCTATGATTGGGGACCACATCAGCCTATCATTTAGGAAAGACGGATAGTCAGCGGATTCAAAAAAAAATTCGTGCAGAGCAGATCTACAATTTTATGCTAAGGAGCTTTTTACGCTCGGGAGGCTGCAAATCTATGGTTTTACGCTCAGAGGCTATAAGTCTATGGTTTTCCGCCCGGATGCTTTTACGCTCGGTAGCTTTTACGCTCAAGAGGCTACAAACCTACGACTTCACGCTCAGAGGCTACAAATCTATGATTTCACGCTTAGAAGCTTTTTATGCTCAGAGGCTACAAATCTACGATTCTACGCTCGAAGGCTACAGACGACCAATTACAAGGGTTTACGCAAAAGATGCTCCTTCTTGGCCACAAAACATTCCAACTATCCAAAATATACAGAGTTCAGCATTGAAAATGACTCTTCTTCTTGGGTCGATTGGAAGTTCATCCAAAGTCCAGTCAGAATCTTTTCTCTATAGTTCAAGCATGGCCAGTTTTGACAGCCATTTCTTGCCCTATTTCAAGGGATTTTTCTGGAAGATAATGGTCTGAACAAGAATTCTTCTTATCAGAGAAGTGACAGTTCAGAATTCTACGCTACTCCTTGTCCAAAACGGCATGACAGTTTGGATCTTCAACTTTTTTTTGCGTCCTCTACTACGCGTAAGAGATGAGATGAGGTCAGATACTCTTTTATCATAGTCGGCATAAAAATATTCAGATGTGTCGAAGCTGCATACTATTCAGACTTCATCACAGCAAAAATGGCAAATCATCAGATGCGTAAAAGAAGACAATTTTATTAATCATGATTACATATGATGGAAATCCAGTCTACAAAAGATTTTTCATCTTCATGATTACATATGATGGAAATCCTTTTTTTCTACAAAGGGTTTCTCATTCTCATTTAGGATCACACCAAGAATCTGTTCTGCCAGGTTCTCGTATTGGTGGAGATCTTTTTCGTCTTCTATAGCAGTTCATCGACTTCCACAGTTGATGAACAAGAAAATGATTAATGGCGGGAGGATACAAAACTGGGCTTGTATAAATTATTCAAGAGCCCATCCTCCATACGACATGGCAGGCATGCCCTAGAATTGAGTTGGGGGTTCAGACCCAGCTCAATACTGGAAGATAGGGCCAGACTGCCTACCATTGTCCAGCT
This sequence comes from Iris macrosiphon, assembly GCA_036927795.1. Lineage (NCBI taxonomy): Eukaryota > Viridiplantae > Streptophyta > Magnoliopsida > Asparagales > Iridaceae > Iris > Iris macrosiphon. Next base: position 59,929,962 of record JAYESA010000008.1, read on the forward strand.
CCATGATGGAAGAAAATACAGCTTGCAAGCTGTGTGGTCGAATGTGACCCTTCCTCTCTCCTGGACGAATCGCCATATAAAATTGTTGATTATCCCGAGCAAAGGAAGCTATGATATCTTTCCATGATCCATCATTACAGAGGACATTTGCTCGAAGACGCCTCCTTTTTGGCTCCTTACATGCTGGAAGAACATGACCTTCTTCTTTGTCAAATCAACCCGACGAAGCTCAGCAACCATCTCTCTCTTTGAGGTGAAGGAATTATAGGAAAAATAGGTTAACCCATTCGCCTTTATATAGGCAGAGGAGAACACATCGAATCCCAACAAACTCCTAAAAATCTACGAAATCAGCCTCGAGGAATGAGTCAGACTTAACCGTTTCATGCTTCATTCAAAGTGTTTCAAATTACGAGGAATTTGAAAACTTTAAAGGGGGTCTTGTAGAAGCATAAAAAATATGTTGGGGAATAATACGCGTAAAACCCTCAACATACAGGAAGCCCGCGTAAAACAGAGCTCCAGTACTGGGTGGCGTAAGACATAACTTCAGAGCCATTGGCGAACAACAGAGCTTCAACGCTATTCAGCGTAAAATATAGCTCCAGAACAACCTGCGTAAAGCAGTATTTCCAGACTGCTTCAGCATAAAAAGGTAGCTACATCGCCACTTTGGCGTAAAACATATCTGCTTTTAATGCAGTGGAAAGTTGTACAAGGAACTCTTCGTATTCCTCGAATGAACCTGTCAGATCATGCAGTGAACCTGACTCCTGACAAAGAGTACTGCACAGCGATCGAGAGGACGGCTGTAATGATGATTCTGTACAGAGCCCTAGACTGTCGTTTAGTGACAAATCCTTGATATAAGACGTCGTTTACGCAATCAAGGAATATGCTGCCTATTCTACACAGGCAGACATAAGATTTTATGCTCAGGATGAAACAAAACCAACCGCCACGTCAAAAGCTGCTCTTCGTACAGAACTCGAGGCACGTCTCTGCAGTTAATGCGTGAGATAGGGGCAAATCTCTGCATTTAATGCACGAGATTTGGTTCTACTTTCAAAGACTGGGTGAGCCATGATTAGGGCTAATATGTCCACGTCACCATCCCCGCACATTACGCCAACCAGGCTATTTTTAGCTATAGGAGCATATTGTATGCTATCTCCTTGAAATATGCCGACCTGGCTATTTTTATCTATAGGAGCACGCTGTACGCTATCTCCTCGGACTACGCCAACTTGACAGCATTTGGTTTCTACGCCTACTTGGCTTCTACGCCAACCTAACAACTATTTGGCTTCTACGCCTACTTGGCTTCTATGCCAACATGACAACTACTTGGCTTCTACGCCATGAGAACAGCTATTTAGCTTTTACGCCAACGAGACAGTTATTTGGCTTTTACGCCAACCATCTCTACGCAAAGGGCAGTTATCTACGTGGTTTGCATGCCGTGATCTTCGACGAGCAATTATACGCATTACCTCATAATGGGACACGCGTCACACGCTAATTCAGAAGATCATTCATACGTGGGTAGCAGTTATTGTAACCGTCGCGTAAAAGGTGCAGCTCCCTCCGCTGTTCAGTTTTTACGCCGACTGTAGTTGAACTCTATAAATAGAGACCTCCGTCCACGGAGGTCCAAGGTCGAAGAAAAGGGTCAAAAATCGATTTTTGAGATAGAAGAGTCCAAAGCACAGACAGAGAATAGTGATTGACGATTTTGGCATCGAGCATCCACTCCCTCTTGCGATTTTTGAAGCTTCTCCTTCTTCTACAGCACTTCTTCATCATCGTGTGGTCCAAGGGACAAATTGATCGACCGTAGATCAGACTCCTATAGCAATATTTACCCAGATTAAATTTTTGTACTTAACATCCTCGTATAGGATTAATTGTACTTCTTGTTTGTAAACCAAAGAAAGGGTTTCGTACAAACCTCGTTTCATTTCTTTCGTTTATTATCAAATAGGAAGGAAGTGTCGTTCCCCAGTATGTTGGAGCGATAGAGGCGAGAGGTAGATTCTTGGGCCAGAGTTGGTTGTTCGTACAGTAGAGAAGGTAAAGAAGATCCAAGGGCACCTGCGAGCAGCACAGGACAGACAGAAGCATTGGACAAATGCTCACCGACGACCCTTAGAGTTCCAGGTAGGAGATCATGTATTTCTAAAAATCTTACCTACTCGAGGGACTATCAGATTTGGAGGCAGAGGAAAGCTGAGTCCGAGGTACATCGGACCATTCGATGTGTTAGAACGCATCGGAGAGGTTGCTTACAGGTTAGCCTTACCACAAACCTTGGAAGGAGTACATGACGTCTTCCATGTATCCCAGCTAAGGAGGTACATGCCAGATCCGAGTCATGTGCTTGACCATTCAGAAATCACAGTCGGCCCGAGTCTATCATACCAAGAGGAGCCTGTTGAGATTCTGGACAGAAGCGAGAAGGTATTGCGAGGTCAGACTATTCCCCTAGTTCGTATCACATGGAAGCATCATTCACCAGGCGAGTCGACCTGGGAATGCGAGGAAGATATTCGACAGCGTTATCCCCATCTCTTCGATGGCCTAGGTATGTAGTAGCATTTTAATTTCAGTCAGTAGTTCTTACCTTACGTATGTTTTAATTTCGAGGACGAAATGCTCTAAGGAGGGTAGATTGTAAACCCCCTTGACCAATTTAGGATCATTTTAATTTAGATTGAGAGACTAGGATTTATTTGAATACAATTAGAATTAATGTACAACAATTATGTGACTTAATATACCTTACCGTTGCTTCGATGTTTGGAGCGCTACACTAGTAGTTACCTTCAAACAAATTTCATGCATACCTTCTAGACTTGCCAGACTACCCACCTGACCCTTGTGTAACTCCTAAACACTCGATATTGTGCTTCATTTGAGCTGTACAATATTCGTTACAAACATCTGCGTATAATTCCAATAAACCCTATTTCTCTAAATTGTCCATTCCTATTTGAATTTGAGGCACAACCTCAACCCAATTTCCTATAACCCAAATTAGGGTATTAACCCATTCTGAACCTTCTACGCCCATGACTCTTGTGTCCCACCCAAATTTAATCCCATGCATTTTTAATTAACAAAAGAACGCCAGGTGTATTATTTTAATTAAACAAAATTTGAGGCCAAAGTCACCCCAAAGCAAGACCTAACCAAGCCTATGTACACCCTTTCATGAGGACCAGCCCCCACCCCAAAGAGTCCAGGCCGGCCCAAACTATGAGGTCAGCCCATAATTCCCTCTCCTATAAATACACATTTTTCTATACATGAAACCCTAGAATTATAATCACCCCCACCACCTCAACCCTAGTCGAACACCCCTACCCGACTTCCCCAACACCACCACCACCACAGCCTCTTCCGCTGCCTACCCCCGCTGTCCACGTCGGACTACCTGCAGCCAACCACCTACACCGACCGCCTCCACCCTCACCATCATCAACGTGCCATCACCATCCCCGTCACCAGCATCAACTCCATCCAATCCGACCCCGACTGCCCCAATCGCCTAACCACCGCCAACCACCCCATGCCACCCTGACCACCGCCTTCCCCATGACCAGCGTCGCCTTCCCCACGACCCTGACCACCTTCCCCCACCGCCAAACCGTCGCTGCCAGGCTGCTGCTGCCACTGCTACAATTACTGCCGTTGCTGCCTTGACTGCCGCACGACGACCGAAGCTCCGCCCCCGGCGGAGGAAAGCCGTCGACGAGCAGAACCCCTCGTTCAGCCAACTAGGTACTCGTTCTCTAGTTCCTCTTCTTTATTGTATCGTTGCTTAGTTGTATCATCAAGTCGTCGTATGTCGTAGACTTGGTCATAACCTAATTAATGTTGAACCACATATATGTGTGTGTGTATGCTTAATTAAGATTAGATGGTAATTAATGAAATAATAATTACCCTAATAATATGACGTGTTATAAGGACTTGTAATTCACCTAAAAATCTAGACATTAACCAAGTACACTTAACATTGCAAATAAGGACATGTATTCGTACAAAACATAAATAGTTTCGTAACCCATAACTTTAGTAATTTATTATCGTGAGGAACACGGTAACTAAGGACAGAACACGTGTGCATCTTAGCTACATGCACACGTGACTCTATAGTCGGCCAGCCGTGATCTTGCGGTAGTACCTAAGAGCAGCGACATAGTTTTGTGTATGTATTGCTTTAGTGTCTGATGGCAGTATTTGCTATATTATATTGTGTGTTTAGGGTCATTGGACCAGCCAGGAGATACTTTAGGAACAGGATATTGGCATTCATAGCTTGAGGACCCAGGCAAGATACCTTGCCATATTTACTGTTTAAATTAAATGATGCATATGTTGTATGATATCTTGTTGCTTTATTTTATATGACTGTGCACATCCGAGATTGACTCGGGTACATTCGACGGATGCATCGATGAGTAGGGTACTTGACCTAGTTATTAGTAGACCCACCCCATTGGGAGGATACTCTGATATCTTCTATCCGGAGGAGCCACGGATCCAATGACTTCTTTTATTGCAGATACCACGCTCTTCGGAGTGATACTGACATATATATATTGCAGATACTTTATTCTTCGGAATGATAGATGTTACAGATACCACGCTCTTCGGAGTATTGGACGTTATGCCTACGCCTACCCATACGTACCAAAGTTGTTCTTACATTGCATTCACTTAGATGGTTAGCACACCCTCTATTGTATTTATTTTATTCAGTATTTATACATATGGCATGCTTCTATGTATCTTGTTACGTCCCTCTGAGGACCTGGTACCTTTCCAGATTTGGACGAGGCATATTATCCCACAGTGTACGGCCCAGGACAGGAGACTAGGTACGCTATCGCGGAGGAGCTAGAGGTGCTACAGTCAGAGTTTTCGTGATCAGTTTGTAGGCTTTCTGCCTAGGATTGGGTGCATCATTATCTAGTCAGCCGATGCCCTAGTCATTACTCTTTTATCTGTCATTCAGTACTTTTATTTCGTCATAGTAGTGGGTTTGTCCCCACCAGACATTCTTGGTTGTACTATGATATTTTGAGACTGGCGTTTATCTTCCAGTATTTATTTTAGTACTTTCTTGCTGTTTATATTATGGATGAGATTAGATTACCTGTTATTGATTGATATTGGACTTGTTAGTATTTAGGACAGCGTAGCACTCTTCGTTAGGATCCATTAAATTGGGTTATCCTCGGAGACGTGTCAGCTGGCTATTGCCACGTGGCCTGATCCCGTGTACTTTTGGGACTGGAGCGTGACAGTCAAGAACTTCTATGTCTCAATTATTCAAACAAGAAATAATAAGCATAGAGCATATGTAATAAAGCAATAAGGTGTCCCAAATGCTTTCTCAAAATATTCTGGAGTCTAGTTGTGCAAAAATAAGAAGTTGGAAGAGTAACAAAAGTACATAATAGTGATCGGTTGCAGTCTGATTTAATACAATCCTGTAAGAAAAATAATGTCCAAACAAGCCAAACTAATGTCCAAATGAGCCGGCTAACATGTGCCGGTGGCTAAAAGCAACAAACAGGGAAGAAAAAAACCCACTCGCTATCCCCTGCGACCATGTTCCTGGTATGCGCCATGAGTAGGGGGAAGGTACGCAATATCCTCGGGTGTTGGCTCAAAACCTGGCCATGCAAAATGAGTATGGTTATACCCCCAAATAGCAAGTACCACAAAGGAAGCAAGAAATGGAGAAACAAAAACCCAAGAAAAATATATAATAATACATAGGTTTAGTGTCGTAACTTAGGTCCATGGCATATCCTAGCACAAAGGCCTAACCCTACAACCAAACAAGGACAAGGGTTGAACCATCACACTATGATAGTCCACTTCCTTAGGCTACTAACTGAATAATACAATCACAACCAAAACCTTCCTAAATCGACCAATCATTTGTACGGCTTGCTATTTTTGTGAGTCTGGGGTTATCTCAGAAATAATTCATAATAAGTATCCTCAGATCACGCCAGTACTGAACATGATCTAACTGAACCAAATAAATAAAATAAGCACTTACAGGATGCACCAGTCCCCCGTAAGGCCACTGCGCTAAAAATACGGTATTAGCGGTTCCAGTGTTCCTATAGTGAAATAGTAGCTCGGCATAATAATAGTCAGATACTGCAGTCCACTAAGGCAGATAATATACAGTATCTATGGTGGCCAGCCCACAGCGCACTTAGAATGAATCTATGTGGGAAGGTTCGTTGGCATGATCTCGGGATACCTTTTCCTCCAATGTTACTACCACTTTTAATTACCTAATTAGCCCTATTTTGTGTTTGAAATCTCAAGACGTGGTCACATAAAAATTTCCCTTAAGATGTCATACAAAGTACGGGCACACTAGATATGAATCCATGGAAGTCAAATTTGTATTCATCCGAGCGTGTATGCAACATTCGGACAATCAATATCCTAGCCACACTTTGGTAGTTGACTCGCTTATCATGCCCGTGCTAGGGAAACAATATATATATATATATATATATATATATATATATATATATAATATTATGCGTTCAGGAATTTGGAGGCATTCTCGATGTACAACCCAAATATAATCACTTAACACGTAACACGATGTGTCGTACCTCAGTGCACATTAAATCATAAATAATTATCAGGCAATAGTGGTATCAGCACGGATACAGTATTCGAGTCCAATTACCAATTATACATTTGGGTCACATGAATCAAGAAGACATTCAATCAAAACAAGCAAGGCATGGGTCTTTAGGCCGCATGGGAAGTCAGGCTGCATGACAATCCTGGACCATATGAAGTTAGGCTGCATAAAAACTTAGGCCACATGGCAATCCTGGCCGCATACTCAGGTATACTCCTTGGGACAAGTGTTGAAGTGACATTCAATAAATAAAGTGTCAGTGATGTGACATAAAATGACTGATATAACAAGCCATAAAGTGTGTCAGGAAGAAAAGACAAAACCATAGAAAAAAGTACGAACGGTTCAGAGCCATGTGTCCAAGAAAAAATAGTGGTTGCATGCTCTCTAGTGTCGCATAAGTGTCGGTGCCGCATATGAGTCGATGCCGCATGAAGGTCTTTTGGACTTAGCGAATTTTTTATTCGTTTAGCGAGTGAAAACACAAAGTATTCAAGGACACTTGCGTAATTCAGCAGTCATGCGTCCAACAAAATGGAAACATGTTGTCAGTATGCGGCAAGAGTTTCAGGCCGCATAACCCTTTCAGGCTGCATGTCACTCTCAACCGCATAGCTCACTGGCGCATGCAAACTTCGTCTTCTCCAATAGCAGGTTCGGCCATGGCAAAAAAGCTCCAAAAAATTTGAAATCTTATTTTGTCCATAAAATTCTCATTTTAAGTCCAAATCGGATGAACCAAAAGCCAAAATGCTCTAAATTGAAAGCTTTAACATGTAGGAAAAATTGGTTTTCAAAAACACAAGTTTAATAAATCAAAACCAAGAAAAACTTATAAAATCCATAAAACCCTAAGTTAGAAATATAGATCTACACTAATCCATTCATCAATACAAAAAACTCTAAGAACTAAAAGTACTTAGAAACACATAATAAACATAATAGAACAATAATATTGAAGGTTTCTCCATTTCTCATATAAGATGTACTTGTCTATGAAAATGGGGAGAGAAAACTAATAAAGATGAAGAAATAAAGAAGTGAAGAGAGAGAGAGAGAGAGAAATATTGGGTTATATATGGTAGGGTTGAGGGTTGAACCAAAGGTTCTCATGACTTGGACCAACCCACAAAATAAATAATGAACTAGGTTAAACCAAAGAATGGTTCTAGTCTTCATGCACATGCAACCATGCTAAAATAAAATGCGTTCCAAATACGTATATCGGAAATAGGGAGTAATAAAAGAGGCAGACATATATTCTACGCCAGGGCATCGAGAGTGATCACCAGTTAGCACTAGAAGTTGTGGAGAAGGTAGCGGTTGTCCAACCGCAGATCGTACCGCCTTATCCTGCCCCACACCAGCCGAGGCCAGGTAACATCATTAATTTTAAAAGGATGGGGCCCAAGGACTTCATGGGCACAGAGGGGATCTTATACGCCTACGATTGGATCGAGGACATAAAGAGGGCCCTGAGGCTGGAACAAATTCCAGAGAGCCTACAAGTAGAGGCAGCGGGCAGCCAGATGTTCGATATTGCCGTGATATGGTTCGTTACGGACCTGAGGATCCGGCGCCAGGATTGACTTGGGGAGTTTTTAAAGATCTTTTCAAGGAGAAGTTCTTTTCTGGAATGGCTCTGAGTGCCCTAGAGAGCCAGTTCCAGGACCTCGTCCAGGGAAATATGATGGTGGACGAGTACGCCACAGAGTTCGGTAGATTGGACAGATTTATAGAGGTACAGAACCCCCTTACGAGAGCAAGGAAGTTCCCAAAGGGATTGATCAGAGAGGTCAATTCTCTTACCAGGGGTTATCGTACTGCAGCATTCGAGGATATGCTGATGGATGCTCAGAGGGCGGAGGATGACTTGGAGCTCAAGTCTAAGAGGGGCAAAGATGTATTTGGAGGAGCTAACAGCAGTGCGGGTCAAGCTAAGCGACCCCATTTCCAGCAGCAAAGGACTTTTCAACAGTTGCAGGCTCTAATTCAGGCACCAGTTCAGCAGATGCCACAGTAACAGCATCATAGATGGGCTCAACAGACTTCTACTTATCACTTCTGCAAGAAGACAGGCCATATCTGGGAGGTATGTAGGATAAGATTGGGGGGTGCTTGTATTATGGTACAGAAGGACATCAGATAAGGGATTGTACCATATCTCCTTATCGTGTAGCTCAGAGAGAAGCCCCAGTTCAGAGAGCACCAGTGAGGCCACATGGGGGTCAGCATAGAGGACCTCCATTGCAGACACAACAGCAGAGGTTCATATAGCATCAGCAGTAAAGAGGTGCATAAGAGGGACGAGCATTCGCCATGACGATCGAGGAGACCGAGCCAGTAGGATATGTTATATAAGGTTTAGTTCTTCTTGATTATATTCCAGCTTATGCTTTATTTGATTCTGGTGCTTCCCATTCTTTTGCATCTGTATCTTTTGTCCTTAAGCATCGTTTAGAGACTGAATTAATGGCTAGGACTTGCAAGATCACGACTGGAGGAGGCATTATCCTAGTTAGTGATGTTTGCAAGGATCGGAGAGTTACACTGGGAGGCTGAAAGTTGAGTACGTGCTTACTTGTAATGCCACTTCTAAACTACGATATTATACTCGAGATGGATTGGTTGAGTAGGCACCATGCTAGTATAGATTGTTGTGGAGGCAGGATGTTATTTAGACCACTAAGAGAGCCAGAGTTTGAGATTGCCAAAGGAGCAGTAAAGTAGAGCGAAGATGCCATATGTGGAGCCATAGTGGAAGAGAAGGAGTTGACACATCCAATGATAGTAGAGTTCGTGGATGTTTTTTCAGAGGAGTTGTCGAGTTTACCTCCAGACCGAGATGTTAAGTTCGATATAGATTTAGTGCCAGGCGCAGAGCCGATATCTCAGTACATCTATAAAGTCAACAACAACGAACTAGAAGAATTAAAGAAGAAGGTAGATGAGTTACAGGAGAAAGGCTTTATTCGATCCAGTTTATCACTGTAGGGCGCTCCGGTATTATTTATACCGAAGAAGGATGGGTCGGTACGGATGTGTATCGACTACATGGCTCTGAACAACCTCACTATCAAGAAAAAATATCCACTACCGAGGATAGATGATCTCTTTGATCAGTTGAGTGGAGCCAAGGTATTTTTAAAGATAGACTTAAGGTCAGGCTACCACCAGGTAAAAGTGAAGAGGGAGGATATTCTGAAGACAGTTTTTCGGACTCGGTATGGCCAGTTTGAGTTCATGGTGATTCTGTTTGGGTTTACCAATGTCCGACGATGTTTATGAATCTGATGAACAAGGTGTTCTACCAGTACCTTCATAATTTTGTGGTAGTATTCATTGATGATATTCTGGTATATTCGAAGACCCCAGAGGAGCATAAGGAGCACATGAGGATAGTTCTGGAGACTCTCAGGAAGGAGAAGCTTAATGGCAAGCTTTCGAAGTGTGAGTTTTTTTTGACAAGATTGAATTCCTTGGGTATATAATTACAGGTGATGGGATCTCAGTAGACCCAAAGAAGAATTTAGTAGTGGAGTCATGGGCTACTTCGAGTTTAGTGGCAGAGATCAGGAGCTTTTTGGGGCTAGCAGGTTATTACAGGAGATTTATACAGGTCTTCTCCAGGACTGCAGAGTCGATGACTAGGCTGACCAGAAAGGATGTAGAGTTTGTCTGGACAGAATATTGTTAGGCTACTTTTGATGAGCTGGAGGAGAGGAGATTGACGATAACTCTAGTATTGGCATTACCATCGGGGTCAGGTAGATTCACTATTTATAGTGATGCTTCAGGAAAGGATTTGGGTTGTGTCTTGCAGCAGAATGGGAAGGTAATTGCCTATGCTTCCAGGCAATTATGTACTCATAAGAAGAACTACCCTACCCATGATTTGGAGTTGGCAGCGGTCATCTTTGCTCTAAAGTTGTGAAAACACTATTTGTACAGAGAGTATGTAAAGATCTTTACAGACCACAAGAGCTTGAAGTACATATTTACACAGAAAGAGATGAACATGAGAAAGCGGTGGTAGTTGGAGTTGATGAAGGACTTCGATATATCATTACAATACCATCCCGGGAAGGCTAATGTACTTGCTGATGCCTTGAGCAGGTATCCAATGGCTATATGGTTTACTACGGACAGACATTTATTGGCCGATCTTGAAAGCTTGGTTATTGAGGTGCTGGTACCTGGTATCGAGATACAGGTATGGGGGCTATAGATATAGTCTAAGATGATGGACAGAATTCAAGCTACATAGTATGATGATGAGCCTTTGAGGAGCATCAGAGCACAGGTTCGAATAGGATTATCCGAGGACTTCACTATTGTTGATGATGGATCATTGCGACACGGTACCAGACTATGTGTGCTGAGTAGGGAGTTGCGCGAGGAGGTTCTCCAGGAGGCGCATCGATCTCAGTACTCTATTCATCCAGGTGCCAACAAGTTGTATAGAGATCTGAGGGAGCATGTATGGTGGTATAGTATAAAGTGGGAGGTGGCGTACTTCGTATACAGATGTTTAGTATACCAGCAGGTAAAGGCGGAGAGGAAGAGGCCAGGTGGTTTACTTTAGCCTTTACCCATTCCAGAGTGGAAATGGGAGCATGTTACCATAGATTTTGTTTAGGGGCTATCTCATTCTCTAGGAGAAAAAGATACGATTTGGGTCATCGTCGACAGGTTGACCAAATCGACCCACTTCTTGCCATTCAAAGTGGGTAACACTTCTTGCCATTCAAAGTGGGTATGTCTACGGAGAAGCTAGCGAAGATATATGTGGATTATCATATTACATAGAGTTCCTATGAGCATAGTCTCGAATCAGGATAGTCGCTTTACATCCCACTTCTGGAGGAGTTTGCAGGCTAGCTTGGGCAGCCAGCTCAAGTTTAGTACCCCATGTTACGACCTCCACCCCATGTAAGGGCACGAGTACGTGGGTACATCCATCCTACTGTCATGACCTGTACCAGGTGTAGGGGCATGAGTAGTAAACAACGTCCAGCCTACGCAGCATCGGCGGTAGAACGTTGTTTGGGTAAACTATATTATCTTATAATAATGATCATCAAGATATATAATGCTACCAATGAAACATGAATACTCAATCATAGAACTATAAGATGGAACAATGCACGAATATAATATAAAGAACTGAAGAGTCGACAAAATATAACTTACAAGACAAAAGATAATATCCCATGAGTCTCAAATGTAATAGAGTACTAACTGCCAAAGCTGGAGACAAATCCAGTACAATATAAACTATCTACTGAGCTATAGGTAAAGTATCGTCTATTTCAACCGGGATGAGTACCTCCTGAGCTACAGTCTCTAGCTCTAAGCCAACTACATCCTGAGTCCCATAGTGAGTGGGATACCACTTCTAAGTGTCATTTGGAAAAATATATCCAATCAGGATTGGGGCAAAGTATACCTCTCACAGCAGTTCCAATAAATGGTAAAAACTATGTAGCAGTAAATAGAGAGCATATACAAGATGAATAGGCATGGTAGAAATATACAGGAATGCAGAAAATACATACAAGAGGTACGAATATCATATATGAAAATAAGGAGATACAACTATCTAAGTGAGCGAGTACTAGTGACAACATGTGATCGGCTTGGGTATTGCTCAAGAACCACGGGCCTGGTTAATCATACGTGTTATGTATGAGTAATACTATACAAGGAAAATAAGAAGTGTGGGGTATGATCACATATTTATACTAAATACTCTCTGCCTCCGACTAGTATAATGGATCCAACCATGGCACACTATGACACAAGATTCCATGAGAAGAGAGCTAATATTCTCATGAATCGGTGTCCATACATGTACAAGAACAATGAGAATTGCGCAAGAAATACGCCAGGAACTACCAGGAATAATATTTCATGACGGGATCCAAGAATACCAATCCGTGAAACCAAGTGTCAGGAAAATCAAGGATATCTACACTAAATACAAGAAACATAGAGGATATCATAAACAGAAAACTGTCAGAGAATGTACTCGTCTGGAATCCGGTGAACAGTATCAAAAATGTCCAAAATGGTGCCTCGGGGACCTAAATATGAAATATTACATCAATACAACATTTTGGAATGAAAACAGGTTAAACTAATCTAAATCTAGGCCATTAGGCCAAGTCTAAGTCAAACTAGGCCAAAACAGTCAACTCTAGGTCAAACTAGCTATTTCTAGGTTGTGTTAGTCTATAACTATGTTATTAGGTTGGTATCTTGAGGTTATTAGCTATACTAGCTAATACTGGGTATTATGATCCCATATTTATCAAATATTAATATATAACTTATACTAGCTATTAACACTAGAAATATATATATATTAACTTATACTAGTATAATATAGTATCAATATCTTATATATATACAAGTTATATAATATATCTTATACTAATAATAATAGCTATAATATCAAATGTCTTACTATCAAAATAACTATTGGTATCTAGGTATGTCAATGTCAATACCTTAATACCGTTACTACCATGCTAATACTAATACTAATACTAATACTTATATCATAACATATATCAATATCCTAGTACTAAACCTTGCTTATAACCAACCCACATTATACCCTTACTTACCTCACACCAATACCTCACAACCTAATCTCCATTACCTATCAATACCTTATTAACTCTCATACCCACCACTTAGATTCACAACAACCACCCTTAGATGATATCCTAGCACTCACTAAATCGAAGATACTAGGATACTCTATCTAACACCAATTCTACTTACACTTGTACACTAAAAATAACACATGGGTATAAACATCAACCCCATGATACCCATTCAACACCCAAATATAAGATACCAACTAACCCATACTCCGAAATACTCATATGGACTTGATACCCCAAGTATCAAACTTGAGCCCCTTCATTCCCTTACCACAACTTGCTCCTAATCCCCATGCTCCTACCCAACTGTATTGTTGCCCCTTGCCTCCAATACAGCAGCTAAGTTAGCTACTGTTGCTGCCTTCCTTCCTACTAACAGTGCGCCCAGTATACTGCTGTTGTTGTAGTTCCTCTCAAAACCCGACCCTCAAACTCACTGCAGTCATCTATCGCCTATCTCTTCACTGATGGTCAGTGTTGTACACATCTGTTGTTGCTTTTTATGTCACACCTACAGACCCGAGCCCCTAATGCCTGTGCCCAGTCTTCATTGCAGTGCCCAAGGGTACTGCATACTACTGGGACCAATAACATCACACACACACACACACACTAGCTATACACCTATACTAAGATATATATATATATATATATATATATATATATATATATATATATATAAGCACAAATGTCATGAACCAATATATACATATAGATATATTTATAATACAGCTAACATATCATTTAGTATCATAAATATGTTAAGATACATAGGATTCATTCAACATGGCATTATAATAAACACTAGTGGTACATCACCCTAGTATCACACTTGATCTATGATACCGTTGTGATACACCCTTGATAATCTATCCAAACATCACCCAATTCCCCACAAATGCTTATGAATAAGTATAATATCATAATTAAAGGCAATATATAGTGCTAGCTACCCATTCTAGTGCTCGTGGCAAAATATGACGTATAGCCCCTGTGTCGAAGAAAAAATCCCAAAAATTAATCTGTCACAAAATATCATGACACGTCCTACTCGTATCCAATTTTGGATACGTAACTAGCCACACACAACAAATCTAGTATCAATATAGTCCAATTGACCAATTGGACACAAAAATCAATGTAATGTTCACAATAGGGGTCCCTAGAGGCTACTTCTTCTTCCTATACCATAGGTGGGTTCCTAATGGTCAAAATACATAATTAGAACTTAATTAAAGAGTAATTTCAGAGTTGTACCTATTAGAAGTATAGAAGCATAAAAACCCCTCTATGTACTCCAGTTTGCAGTCAACAAATAAGCAAGGTACGCATAACTGTGGTGGACATATAAAAGTGGCAGACACATGACACCCTCGGATATATGATATCCCAAGATGAATATCTCCCTTTGACGCATCGTCCTTACAGTCGCATCAGAGCATTTATGACTCTAACAAAATAGACAGTCATTCTGACCGCCTCGAATCCTGCATCGCTGACTGGAATCCATGCTGACAATTTTGTCATAATTACTTTTGGTAGTATACAGATGTTCAAATGCCACGGATGGAGAAAACGATAAAAGATCCATGCGTCTCTGGCCCAATATGTTCTAGACTTCATGCGTTCCATGCATCTCTGGCCCAATGCATTCCAGACTCCAAGCGTCCCATGCATCTCTGGCCCAATGCATTCCAGACTCTATGCGTCCCATACGTCTCTTGCCCCATGCGACTTCGACTCCATGCAGTTCCCATATGCGTCCTGAATAACCATAAAGCAGGGCAGTCGCATAAAATCCTCTGACACAGATTTTGATGTATGTCAGAAGCTCCGACGCCTCACTCATCACCCTGAGAGGCTTCAGAATTCGTGCATACGATAGCTCAGGAAAAGATAAGTCACGTCAGTGAATTAATTGCCTCGACAGACGGGCCATGCCATGTGTCCTACGTATGCGGCTTCTAGACCCATGCGACCTCGACATCATGCGGCCAGAGCATCCACCTGACCAAGGCCAAACAAGAGTACGCATGCGGCTTCAAGACCCATGCGGCCTCGTCACATACGGCCAGAGGTTCATTCTGACCAAGGCCAAACGAGAGCTTCTATACGACTACAACAGTATGCGGCTCTCGACTCACAAGATTTTCTGTTACAACCAAAGACAATTTCTCGCACAATTAGTGTTGACCAAGTGTCAAATTGGTCGAGTTATGCACACAACAACCCCAAGATCTCTTCAAACAGAAAATCTTAACCAAACCCATGTGGCGGCTTGTCCGTACCATGCGGCAATAGTTACAACCGTATTCTGTTGGAGGAGCCTTATACGGCTACCAAACAGAGGCATATGTGGCACCCATAGGCTATCAGCACGATGGATATAAATAGGAGCAACTTGAACGTTCTAAAGGTCGGCTTTTTCTGCTTCAGAGAGAGACCGGACCAAGAGGGGCTGGCTATCTGCAGATTCACACTAAAACCAAGGGGAAAAGCTTCTTCGTCCGGATCGTCCACGGAGTAAATAAAGTTGCTATACTCCTAACCCTCCATCGTCACCCCCTAGATCAAAATAAATTTGTAGTTAGATTGTCTCTTAGGAATTTTCTCTGTACTCTCTAGTTTGTTAATAAAATCAAGTTCTATTAGTTCTTTCTTTTGATTTAAATGGCAAACAGGGAGATGGATTCCCAATGAACTTCTCCAAAAGGACAAAAGATACGACTAGTACAATCTCCTCCTCCTTGGTGCCCCTTGCCTCCTCCTTGGTTCTAGATCTAGTAATGGTGAAGAATGAGAGTAATTGGAAATGATTTGGTGGGAACTTGGTGAAGGGATGGGTTGAATTGGGGAAGAACACCAAGTGGAAAGCAATTGGAATGAAATGAGGGGGAGAGAATCTCTCCTCTCTATAGGGGCCGGCCACTTACGCCTTCCCCAAGAAATGGTACAAAGACCCAATTACCCCTATTGGGTTGTCATAAAGAAAAGGATTAAGGAAGGAAGGTTTTAATCCTAATGTTTTGATTAATTAAATCACTAACTTAAGAAATTAGCTTGTTATTGGGCTCAAGTCTAACTAAAATAAATGTTAGCCCATGAGTCAAGTCTTATCAAGTTAGGTCCACTAACACAAGTCCAAAATATAATGTAACATCTAACAACAAATAAATAGTACTATAAATGAATATACAACATGCACAATAATTATGAAATGACCAAAATGCCCTTCCTAAAAAATATGGTAGTGACACCTATGCCGCAGCATCGACGGTAGAATGTTGTCTAGGTCTACAATACTATCTAAACATCTTACACAATATATAAGGTACCTGTCATGCTATCTCAACTCCAAATGGAGGATAATACGATAATATGGTAATGGTAAACAATACCCAATCACAATAATAAACTAGAGGAAGATATGGCACGATATGAGATAGAAGGAAAGAAATAAATTCATAATACATCACAAGTCCACGTCTAATCCCAACACAAGACATTATCTAATCCCAACACAAGACATCAAATAATAATACAATGCCAAAGTATAACTGACATATACAATAACATGAATAACTGATTATGCCTCATTAACTGCTGGTACTAACTCAACGGCTCTACGGGTGATAACTCAACTGGATCGCCATCATATGGCCCGTAGTGTGTAGGACACCAATCCTCTAATGAATCATCTAAAAAATATATCCAGTCAGGATTGGAGCGAAGTACAACCCAAATAGCAGTTCTAATAATTGACAGAAACTATAAAACAACAATAGCAATAAAAATAAATGATGGAAGTAACTAAACTAGCATGTATCACAAAAAAAAGCATCATGGTAAATAATGGCAAGAACTGAGAATAATATGGTGAGGAACAATAATGTAATAAACTTGAATAAAAGAAACAATATATAAATTTGCCTTAAAATATTAGCAAGATAATGTGATCGGCTTGGGCCTAACATAGGCTATATACAAAAGGTGAGCTAGCGTGATCACGCGTCAGTTGCATGATCTGCTAACTATCATGGGCTACACTAAATCATGGGCTATAAGGTATGATCACATATCCACTAATATTTTCCCAACCCCCGACTAGTACACGGATCCAAATTATGACACGTTATAACACGTATATCACACTACACGGTCTATAATATCATGAACTATGATCACGGTCTATATAGTCACTAAGATATCACGATAATCACTGAGTAATCATGAAGCATGACACGACGATCACTGAGTAACCACGACAATAATATCTCATGACCAAGATCCAAGTATACCAATCCGTAAAACCATCGTGTCAAGAATCAAATATCTCAATACTAAATACATGAAACATAGAGGCTATCAAATAAGAAAAATATCAGAGAATGTACTCGCCTATGGTCCTGACCAAATAATATACCTTGGTATCCGAGCTGGTGTCACACACACCTAAATATGAATATCATGTTATTGGGTTCAAAGAACTGATAAAGGAACTAAAATGCACTAAATATGATTTTCTAGGCCATTTTTAGTCATACTAGCTTCCAGGGTGATTATTAGTTCATACTAGTAGATACTAGGTGATACTGTATCATATCTAATTTTCTAGGTTCAATACAAGGCTATTCTAGTTATTAACTATGAGGTATATCTATCTTAGTAATAACTTAGTATCTATACTTATTACCTTATCCTATAATATTTACCTTAATCATAATATATATATATATATATATATATATATATATATATATATATATATATATATATATATATATATATATATATATAAGTAGATAATACATGGATACACACTTAGGTCCTCATCACCAAGTCTGGTTTTTGACTTCCCAACTGCAAAAAAGTAACTGATATACCTACCTATTACTACGACTGATACATGCTTAATAACTGCTGCACACATAGGCTAAGCTCCCCCTTCTCAAATGTTATTAAAAATAGGGTATCACACTTGTTGATACTGCATGTATATCCTTCTTTCCTCGAGCTAACCTGGTCTACACCCATGGTCTTTGATACTCTCTTAGCAGTGCATCAATACAGCTATTGACAAGTACAGGACCTCTTGCATCCGAGCTCCCTTATGAATTGATACACAAAATTTATTCCATCTTAACTGTTCACCGGAACACCCCTTCCCATACAGTCTGCAACATACCTCAACTAGAGCTCAAACTTTCCCATATGTTCTACTACTACTGCTGGACTCTTATGTTGCTGTTGTATTTGGTTCCTAGTGCTCGAGCTCCAAACGCCAATGTGATGCACCTGCAGTGCACACAGTGCTCTTCCTTTATTACCTACTGTATGCTAATGCTACAATCCTCAAACACCCCTTTACCTCAGTGCACCCACTCACCACAGCACACACACACACCTGATATACACTCACACACACACATCTAATGCTATCACTTCCCTTTACCAATGTTGCTTCTACATACTTGCTCGAGTTCACTACTAAATGTAGTAAACTAATGAACACTGAAACCAAGCTCCCATCTAATATCTACTGTCACTGTGACAGTCCCCCTCCCCTCTACTAATCTAAAATTGCAATACCCCTCTCCTCAACACACACACATACACACACACACACACACACACACACATACACACATACACACAGACATCTCCCCATATTGCTATTGATATATCCCAATGCATACATGTGCACAGATGCACATTTACACCTTTGCCCGAGCCACACACAAGAATAGTGGGTTGAACTGCCACTACAACATAGTTAATAGCTACCAAGCCCCTACCACATACTAATGTATATTTATATACATACATATATATATATCATAACTAATACAACTATATAAATATACTTGTCTATATATCACAAATGATACACCATTAGTTAATACCCCAAACACTTAGGGTGCACAACTAGGATACTCATGATACTCATCCAATTGAAGTGTCAAAACCCCCAATTCTCTATAATTAATATTCACACATATCAAATACTCATATATATAACTAATATAACTTGTTACAAAGGGATTTGAATAAAATTAACATAAATCACCCCAAATTGAATCTCGTATCATAACGTATTCCAAAATACCATGATACGGCCTACTCGTATCCATTTGTGGACACGTATCTAGTCTCACACTACCAATCCAAGTCTAATTAGACCAATTTGGCCTAATGATAAACACTTAGTGCACCAATCTTGAATTTTTCTTAAATTGGGCACAAAAATCTATGTAGTCACAATAAGGGTCAATTGGGCATAGAACTTCTTCCTATGGGTAGTCCTAAGCAATGATATGGTTCCTAATGGTTAAATACCTAAATTATAGTTTAATTAAAAGGGGAAATTCAGAATTATATCTATTGGAAGATAGATTCCCAATGAGTTACTCAAATGGACATAATTCGGACACAAACTTCTTGCCAATTCCTCCTTCTCCAAGTGCTCTTTGCAATCCAAGCTCCAATGCTCCTTAATTGGTGAAAATTGAAGGGAATAAGAGTAAATTAGGTTAAAATTGGTGGATGAATGAGTCAATTTGGGAAAGAACATAATTGGAGATCTAAATGAAATGAACTAATGAAGAGGATAGAGATCGAGACCCTCCCTATAGGTGGTCGGCCCCCTCTTTTCCCTTGTCCAAGCAACAACAATTTTCTAATGTACCCCCACTAGTTAATTATGAGGAATAATTAGGAAGGGCTATATTAGAAAGCTTCTAATTCTTCATGAACTAACCTAATCTCCTTAATTAATTAAGGGAATAGGTCTAATGGGCCTAGTCTAATGTTGGGCTCAATTGTGTCATGACAATCCAATGGCTCTACTAATGACAAGTCTAAATAAACATAGGCTAGCCCACTAATTAATAAATAAATAGCACAACATAATATAATTAATTAGTAGAACAATATATAATATTTAATTACTAAATAATAATATGCTAAATGACAAATATATCCTCATCTAGAAATATGGTAGTGACACTGCATATCACCCCAGATAGACTGGCAGTCAAAGAGGACTATTCAGACTCCCAAGGATATGCTTCGCACTTGTGTTTTGGATTTCAGAGGCTCGTGGGAGGATCATCTTCACCTGGTAGAGTTTGCTTACAACAGCTACCAGGCTAGTATCGAGATATCACCATTCAAAGCTTTATATGGACGGAGATGTCGCACTCCTTTATCTTGGGATGATGTTGGTGAGAGAGCCTTGTTGGGACTGAAGATGATTATGGATGCAGTTGAGAAGGTGAAGTTCATCAGAGATAGACTTCGGGTGGCGCAGGATAAACAGCGATATTGGACAGATAGCCGTCGGAGATCCTTGGAGTTTGAGGTATATATTTTGTTTGTTTTGTTTGTGATTACTTTATTTTAGGTTGAGTATTAAGGCTGTGTCTTATTCTAGGTTGGCAATCTGGTATTCTTGCGAATTTTTCTGATACGGGGCACGATTCTCTTTGGTGGAGGCGGGAAGCCTAGTCCACGGTACATCGGACCCTTCGGTGTTCTTGCGAGGGTCGGTACAGTAGCCGATAGACTAGACTTATCGCCTGCACTGGATGGAGTGCATGACGTGTTCCATATGTCACAGCTGAGACGTTATGTGACAGATCCTAGTTACGTATTGGATCACTCGGAGATCGAGGTGGGTCCGACTTTCAGTTACCCAGAGCAGCTAGTGGAGATTCTGGATCGCAGGAAGGTGTTGCAGAACCAGACGATTTCCTTAGTACGCATCGCATGGAGGCATGACTCTCCGGGAGAGTCTACTTGGGAGAGGGAGCTGAGATGCGCGAGCGATACCCTTATCTGTTTGAGCCGTAAGGTATCATTCTTTCTTGCTTGCTGTGATTGCTTGTTGTAGTGTTAGTTCTTCCTTAAATTTTGAGAACAAAATTTTTTTAAGGAGGGTACACTTATCACTACCACATTTCTATTTGAGAGTATTTTTGTTATTAGCATATTTATTATTTTGTAATTTAATTTTTATATGTTGTGCCACTAATTATTTATTATGTGTTGTGCTATTTATATATTAGATAGTGGGCTAGCCTATTTATTTGGACTTATCATTAGTGGACCTATTAGTTTGTCATGTCACATTGAGCCCAACATTGGACTAGGCCCAATTAGACCATTTCCTCAATTAATTAAGGAGATTAGATTAGTTCATGAAGAATTAGAAGCTTCCTAATATAACCCTCCTAACTAAGCCTTATAACTAACTAGTGTGGGCATTGTTGTCAATATGAATTACTTAGAGAAGGGGCCAGAGGGGCCCGAACATATGAGAGGGAAGTCTCTCTCTCTCCTCTCTTTAATTTATTTCAAATTTTAGATCATCAATTTAGTTCTTCCCTAAATTACTTCATCCGTCTACCAAATTCACCCAATTCACTCTCATTCCCTCTTTAATTTTTATCAATTAAGAAGCATTGGAGCTTGGATTGCAAGAAGCACTTGGAGAAGGAAAAATTGGCAAGGAGCTCGTGTCCAGATCGTGTCCATTTGTGTGATTCACTAGGAATCCATCTCCCAATTTATAAATTCTGAATTATCTCTATAATTAGACTCTAATTCATATATTTGACCATTAGGAAACCTTGCTTAGGGATATCCATAGGAACAAGAACTAGGTACATATGACTTGTATTATAATTTTTACATGATAATTTGTGCTCATTTTAGGAAAATTATGAGATTGATGCATCAAGTGTGTGTCATGAGACCAATTAGATCTAAATAGACTTAGATCAGGATTGGAAGACTAGCTACGTGTCCATAATTGGATACGAATAGACCGTATCACGATATGGTGTGATAATTTGCGATACGGGGTTCATTTTGGGCAATTTATGTGAATTTTCTTTCATTCTTATTATAACTAGTTATATTAGTTATTATTATATGTAATTGAGATGTATACCTGGTTATTATGGAGAATTGAAAGTTTTGGCATTCTACTTGGGGGAGTATCATGAGTATTCCATATTTTACACTGTAAGTGTTTTCTTAAAAGCTTCTAGTAGATTATATAGATATGTGTATATGATTATATATGTGTATGTATACTTGGAAGTGTGTGGGGGGGGAGATTTACCTGTGTGATGATAATATAGGTAGCTATTGGACTTGGGGCAGTTGGTTTCAGTTTCAGTTGAGATGAAGAGTGGTGTAGAGCCATGTAGCAACCAGTTGCTAAGCGGAGTGTGTCGGGTTAGGCAAACATAGCGTCCATGCCATCAGTGTACTATTGTGCACTGATACAACAACAGCAATTGCACACGAGTTTACTGCAGTGCAGTGTGCACTGATGGACTGAAGGGGTTCCTGTGTGCAATTGGGAGTTAATGTGTGGGTGCAGAATTAGAGGGCTCGGGTTGGAGAGCTGAAGGCAGCATTGAACATAGCAGTCAATAGCAACAGGAAGTAAGAGAGGGGGATTAAGTGTTAAGGCAACCACAGCCGCTATGGAGGGACAGTCGGGTTGATGGCCACATTGGGGATTCTTGGCAACAACTGTCACTACCACATTCTGAAAACAGGGATATTTTTGAAATTTTTTCAATATTTAATATTATGTTATTTATAATTAATTAATTGCATGATAGTGTATTTGATTTAAATAATTTTGTGCGATGTGTAATTAAATATATAATTACATGCAGTGTTTATTTATTTTATTTTTAGCTAGCAGACTAGACCTAGAAGCCCAGTAGACGAACACCTGTCGGAATTATAGGGTTCTGGATTTTATTATTTTTTCTAGAATTTAATATTTGGAGATTGTAATTAATTACTGTATTTTATTTAATATTTTGCGCATTGCCTTTGCTTCGATATTTGGAGCACTATCCAGACTTTTGTCTTCCAACAAATTTCACAATCTTGCTCTAGACATGCCCACCTTCATTTCTGCTATTTTTGCAACTCATAATTATGCTCCTTGTGCATTGTTTCTAGCCGCACAAAAATCGTCGCGGACGTTATTTTTAATTTCCTATTTTTTTCGTTGTGCGTTCCAATCGAAAATTGGAAGCCATCTTGACCTATTTTTCGTGCGACCCAAATTAGGGTAATATTCTGTTCTGAGTCTTCTTCAATATTGGTATTGATGACTTGACCTGATTTTGGCCCCAGGTACTCCTAATTAATTGTTGAACACAACTTGCATTTATTTCTATTTAAATTGAGGATACCATTTTATCTGATTTTTAAATCCTAATTTAATTCCAGTGCCCTACAAATTCAGTCCATACCCATCTTACAGTGCCCCCTGACCCTACAAAATATCGGACCCCGAATCGCCTGCCCAATTTTCGTCATTTCATGTGTTTGTGCAATTTCCCGAATTTAAGGGGCTAAGTTGCAATTATTCAATTGTAGGTGCCAACACCTAATTATTTTAAATCAATGAGGGAGCCTATTAATTTTAATTAAGAACCCTCATCCCCCATGAATAAATTTCTCATGTTCAATCCTAGCCATTCATTAGAAATTGGCCCATCACAACCCTCCACCACACCCTCTCTCTCCCTATTTAATAACATGTCTACCTCAACCCTAATCCCTAGAAACCTAGGTTTTCCCCCACCTCACAAGCCTCCAAAATTCCTCAAGCCCCTCTCATCCGTAGGTAATTTTTCTCCTTCTTCTTTCTTCTTCTCTTCTTTTTTTCTTCTTCCTCTTCTTCCTTCTTCCTTTTCTTCTAGTTCTTTTATTTTGAATTTAATTTCAAATTTTTGAACTGAAAGGGGGGAACACTGTTCCTGTTGATCAATTCTCAGGTCCGGCCAAGCCCTGATTCCCGGCGGTCGCTGGGACTCCTCCGCCTGCTGCTGCTGCTGCAGTTCCTGTTCACCGGCAGCCAACCCTCTCACTGCTCCGACAAACTCCCCCCATCCGGCGGCTGCTCTCCCCATCAGCCCTCGGGTCCTCCTCCTATCCCTACATCTCCGGCGGCCTCTGAACCGCTGGCAGCAGCCCGCGTTCGAGTCCCCGGCCGAGTCTCCCTTCAGCCCGGTGGCTGCTCCACCCGCACAGTCTCCGGCACGGAGCCGACTCCCCGCTGCAGACCGGCGGCTGCTCCTCCAGACCCCTCCCTCCGCGTTTCCTCGACGGTCCGGCCAGCACAGCACTCCGGCGATCTTTCCGGCAACCACCTACAGTAAGCCTTCTTCTCCCTCTTCCTTCTCTTTATATATATATATATATATATATATATATATATATATATATACATATGTATATACATGAGCATATATTTAATTAATATGTATATGTGTAGGTATTTTAATTAATGTATATGAATGGTTAATTTGTATACATGTACATATATTTTGTAAATGTATTTGTATAACATTAGTGTATATATATGTCTAATAACTATCTAATTAATATGTATAGTATATAAAGAAATTAGTAATGTATAATTTAATATGTGACCTATATATTATCTATTTAATTAAATGTTTATTTAGTATATATATATATATATATATACGTATTCTGTTGTATATGTATATGTATATATATTTAATGTGATTTATCTATATATATACGTATTTAAATATGTATATGTGTACTTCATTTTATATATATATATATATATGAGTGTGTAATTTGGTATAAAAATATATAAAGTTTGGTATATATATATATATTTTGTATATATATATACTTAGTATATTTTCAAGGTGTGTTAATTGGTATATATGTATATCCATATTTTGGTAAATATATATTTATATATATTTGGTATACACTTATTGTTTATTTTGCTATATGTCTAATAAAAACATAATTTTAAGTATATAAACTAGTTAAGATAAGTATATTTAGATGATCCTAGATGACCATTATCGTACCTAGAGAAGTCCCGAACCCAGTATTTTGCTGTGTGTTAGCATAGCTCCTGATGCAAATGTGGTTTGTTTGTGATGTGTTGATAGGACTGTTGGTTTTACCCAGGGGATACTCTGGAACAGGACATCCATAAATACCAGCTAAGGACCAAGGCAAGTACATTCTCTGATAATTTCCAATTCTTGATAATAGCTATAAGTTCAATGATCTTGAAATGTTACAACTGAATCTTTGACACTGTGCTACACGGACTAGTATAGCTTGGATCTGCAGTCATGAGATGTTACCTTGATTATCGTATTGACATTATACACGACATTTACATTGACATTTACATTGACATTTACATTGACATTTACATTAGACATTGTACATAATATATTAGACAATGTTGTGTATTCGTGACGTGTCATGATTGGATCCACAGTACTAGTTGGGGGCGGGGAAGTAGTTAGTAAGAAATGTGATCATAACCTCTTATTGTAAATTGTAAGTGTTAATCATGCTCTTCACCATGATTAGCCAGGCCCTGTAGCTACTGTACATGTCCCAAGCCGATCACATTTCGAAACTACTATTTCAAACACCTAGAATAGATTACAGTTCTCTATTTTTAATCATATACTACATCACCCGTATATGATACTGTTCCTTTCATTTTTATACATGCACTGACTGTGTTTCATTGCCTATTGCCTGTCTCTCTTAAACTGTCATTATATTATTCCACTGTCTTCTCAGTAGCTAGCATGACATGTTTTATTGTATTATAGACATTATCAATTAATGGAACTGTTATTTGAGATTGTGCTTTGCTCCTTCCTGACTGGAAATATTTTTCCAGACTATGCCTTAGAGGACCGCTGTCCGACACTTTATGGACCTTATGGTGAGTAGCTGCAGACTTGGTAGTAGTTGTGATTCCAGGAGGTCTAGCTGGAAATTATTATTCATAGTTAGTTCTTTTAACAGTCTATTTGGTACCGGATTTGTCTCCGGCATTTTGATGATTCTTGGATATTGTTAAGTTAAGTTATTTCTTGTGGACTTGTATTGTGTTTGATTTTAATTTCTGTTTCAAAATCTTATCGTGCTGTGATTCTGTGGTTGAGTATGTGTTCATCTTATTTGTGTCATCCGTGCCTCCTAATGGAGATTGGATGCCTGCATGACATTAGTTAGATAGTATCAATACCTAGACAGCGTTCTACCGCCGATGCTGCGGCGTAGGCTGGACGTACCCACGCACTCGTGCCCCTAAACCGGGTGCGGGTCGTGACACGTTTTTAGTGGTGGCCCACGCAGGTCAGACTTCGCAAGTTGTGCGATGTCGTAGTAGTGTGGCATCTTTGTTACACTATTGCGTGCCTGCTATAGGACATAGGACATAGGATACTAGGATGAGAGAGGATACTCAATCACAGATTATTTGAGAGATTCCTGGGACGACCCTTGAGAATCTCATTATAAAGTCCAATTTAAATCCTTCCTCCTTGTTTTGTTCATTCCCCACTTATTGATATTGAGTTTGATTCTTGTTGACCAGCTATTAACTTTAATTCTTGATATCGTTGTTGAGTTGATTTCATATCGAGATGAATTTTACGGGCTAAAATTTACGGTATCATCTGATGACATATATTGATGAGGACAGTGAGAAAGGTAAAACGTCTACTTTGGTTATGGAACCTAGAGTTTATCGCAGCCATATTAGCTGTCGTGACGAGAACGTAGGAACCTAACTTGGATGTGCATACTTTAGTTATGAGATTTAGGGTCTCTCGCAGCCATACCGGTTGGCGTGGTGAGGATTCTAGATGACATGATTATAGAGTTGCATACCTTAGTTAAGGAACCTGTCGTTTATCGTATTTATGCTTACTGGCGTGGCGAGGATTCTGTGTGTCATGATTTCTGGCAGACGTGTATGATTATCAGGTTGTATCTTAAATTGGTTCTTAAAGTACCATCTCAAGACTTATCTATTTTTGTTATTCCAGGACTTTGTTCCATCGCTTCTTTTCTTTACTAGCATTAAAGATACCTTCCGTCCTCAATCCAGTTCTTTTGAGCTCCTATTCTCTAAGGATTCCTTGTTAAAATTTCTAATTTAAATCATTCCTTTGTTCCGTCCATTCTCACTTATTGATGTTGAATTTGCTTGTTGTTATTGATTAGGTATTAAATTAGGATTTTGGTTTCCTAGTAGGGTTGGATTTCATATCAAGATAAAATTGCAGACTGATTTATGGTACTATTTGATGATGCCGTCAATGAGGAAAGTGAAAATGATTAAACATTAGAGCTATTGGACTACAGAAGGTGGATTTAAAATTTTTAATTGAAGATTGAAAGTAAATTTCAAATTTTAGAAATTGAGAGGTTGAGATATTATGTTATTAAAATCTTATTTTGAAGATTTCAATGAATTGCAAAATTTTGAAATTGAGGAGTTGAAATATGGTTATTAAAATTTTATTTTTGAGGAATTCAGATTCAATTTGATGAACACAGACAAGTCTGTAAGGGTCTTTTAGTGATTAAGTTTCATTCAGTATTTAAATAATTGACCTTGAGAAAAGTGTATGCATTTACTTTAAATTTTATTCAAGGAGTTACTTTTGAGGAATTTTATTTGAGGATAAAATCTTATAATGAGAGAGATATATTATAATATAAGTAGGTAAGATGCATGTGTAAGGATCTGATGACTTGAGTATGATTGAGATCTCACTGCCAACTGACTTGGGTGTCAATCTAGGGTAGTATTAGAGAGAGCAGTACTTAGTATAGTGTGTTGCAATTGATATGCACTTGAGTGATAAGAATAACTAGTATCAACTATTGCAGTAGGCAAGGAAGCTAGCAGTGAGTATGCTTGTAGTAGAGGGTGGTACCTAAAGAGATAGAGGTATCAAACTTTCCATGCATCATTTGACCTATGATTAGGTTAGAGATAGAAGATATTGCAAGTGATATGTTAGCAGATTCTTTATTTTCTTTCCTCATGTTTTTTGTCTTCTGATTGATTGATACCTTAGTACCGTAGCTGTATGCATGAATTCTTGTTATAATGTAGTTAATAGTACCCCTGATACGGAGACTGAAATACCATGACAAAAGACACCATGATCATACATATTTCCCTTAGGTTGCTTGTTGAATGGTTGTAGGTAGAATTCTCTTAGACTTTGATTGTTGAGGATTTAACTGTAGTAAAGATCAACGAAGAGGTTATGACTTGACAAAGAGAGACAAGGTGCCTTAAATTTTGAGGAAAAATATTAAATTAAATAAAGAGTTGGGAATTTAATATGGCATAATTGAAGTTTTGTTAAATCATTGATTATGAAATGATTGAATTTATCATTGAATTTGAGAAATTTAAGAAGGCCATCGATATATTTGTTGGACTGCAAGTTGTGAACTTATATTTTGAATATTGTATTGGAGGTTCCATAAATATTACATCGCTGCGTATTATGGGAAGAAAAAAAAAAAAAAAATCGAGGGATAAGAACACCAATGGATTAGTGTTAAATTCAAATTTGGGTCGAGATTCAATTTTTGAAATATGCATTGATTAGAGTTCAATTAGAGGATTGAATATTAAATTCTTGTATTTCGTTATTAACTTAAAATTTTGGAGAATATTGTGATAAGAATGTGATTTGATTTATTTTTGAAGATTTTTAGGGATATGCTATTTATAGAATTTTGAGAGAATTTATTGTGAAGTAACAATATGGAGTAGTTCATGATTATATGATTTGAGGAAATTAAAATTTTTGATGGTAGTAAATACATAAATAAAACAATCGGGGATTTAAAAATTCGAGGATAAACATTGATTTAAATAAAGGGTCAAGAATTTAACATGACGGAAATTATGATGTATTAATTCAAGGAAAGATTATGACATGTTTAAGTTGGTTATTAATTTGGAAATTTGGGAGATTATCAATGTATTTATTTAATTACAGGTTATGAATTTTAGAACTTTATATTTGAATGTAACAATTGGAGAATCCTTAAATATCATATTGTTGAGTTTTGAGGAGTGGATATTAAATTCTGAGTATCGAATTAGTAGCTAAAAACTTTCAAGGAAATTTTTGATGGACTTTGATTTTACTTGAAGATTTTTCAGGTTATACAACAATTTTAGAATTTTGAAATTTGCGAAAGGACATTGTGGAGTATTAAAAGATTTCATGGATGATAAACTTAAATTTGAGGGAAATAATAATGTGTATGATTAAATGCTAATATGAGGATTTTAAATTTCGAGGACGAAATTCTTTTAAGGTGGGTAGACTTGTCACTACCACATTCTGAAAACAGGGGTATTTTTGAAATTTTTTTAATATTTAATATTATGTTATTTATAATTAATTAATTGCATGATAGTGTATTTGATTTAAATAATTTTGTGCGATGTGTAATTAAATATATAATTACATGCAGTGTTTATTTATTTTATTTTTAGCTAGCAGACTAGACCTAGAAGCCCAGTAGACGAACACCTGTCGGAATTATAGGGTTCTGGATTTTATTATTTTTTCTAGAATTTAATATTTGGAGATTGTAATTAATTACTGTATTTTATTTAATATTTTGCGCATTGCCTTTGATTCGATATTTGGAGCACTATCCAGACTTTTGTCTTCCAACAAATTTCACAATCTTGCTCTAGACATGCCCACCTTCATTTCTGCTATTTTTGCAACTCATAATTATGCTCCTTGTGCATTGTTTCTAGCCGCACAAAAATCGTCGCGGACGTTATTTTTAATTTCCTATTTTTTTCGTTGTGCGTTCCAATCGAAAATTGGAAGCCATCTTGACCTATTTTTCGTGCGACCCAAATTAGGGTAATATTCTGTTCTGAGTCTTCTTCAATATTGGTATTGATGACTTGACCTGATTTTGGCCCCAGGTACTCCTAATTAATTGTTGAACACAACTTGCATTTATTTCTATTTAAATTGAGGATACCATTTTATCTGATTTTTAAATCCTAATTTAATTCCAGTGCCCTACAAATTCAGTCCATACCCATCTTACAGCGCCCCCTGACCCTACAAAATATCGGACCCCGAATCGCCTGCCCAATTTTCGTCATTTCATGTGTTTGTGCAATTTCCCGAATTTAAGGGGCTAAGTTGCAATTATTTAATTGTAGGTGCCAACACCTAATTATTTTAAATCAATGAGGGAGCCTATTAATTTTAATTAAGAACCCTCATCCCCCATGAATAAATTCCTCATGTTCAATCCTAGCCATTCATTAGAAATTGGCCCATCACAACCCTCCACCACACCCTCTCTCTCCCTATTTAATAACATGTCTACCTCAACCCTAATCCCTAGAAACCTAGGTTTTCCCCCACCTCACAAGCCTCCAAAATTCCTCAAGCCCCTCTCATCCGTAGGTAATTTTTCTCCTTCTTCTTTCTTCTTCTCTTCTTTTTTTCTTCTTCCTCTTCTTCCTTCTTCCTTTTCTTCTAGTTCTTTTATTTTGAATTTAATTTCAAATTTTTGAACTGAAAGGGGGGAACACTGTTCCTGTTGATCAATTCTCAGGTCCGGCCAAGCCCTGATTCCCGGCGGTCGCTGGGACTCCTCCGCCTGCTGCTGCTGCTGCAGTTCCTGTTCACCGGCAGCCAACCCTCTCACTGCTCCGACAAACTCCCCCCATCCGGCGGCTGCTCTCCCCATCAGCCCTCGGGTCCTCCTCCTATCCCTACATCTCCGGCGGCCTCTGAACCGCTGGCAGCAGCCCGCGTTCGAGTCCCCGGCCGAGTCTCCCTTCAGCCCGGTGGCTGCTCCACCCGCACAGTCTCCGGCACGGAGCCGACTCCCCGCTGCAGACCGGCGGCTGCTCCTCCAGACCCCTCCCTCCGCGTTTCCTCGACGGTCCGGCCAGCACAGCACTCCGGCGATCTTTCCGGCAACCACCTACAGTAAGCCTTCTTCTCCCTCTTCCTTCTCTTTATATATATATATATATATATATATATATATATATATATATACATATGTATATACATGAGCATATATTTAATTAATATGTATATGTGTAGGTATTTTAATTAATGTATATGAATGGTTAATTTGTATACATGTACATATATTTTGTAAATGTATTTGTATAACATTAGTGTATATATATGTCTAATAACTATCTAATTAATATGTATAGTATATAAAGAAATTAGTAATGTATAATTTAATATGTGACCTATATATTATCTATTTAATTAAATGTTTATTTAGTATATATATATATATATATACGTATTCTATTGTATATGTATATGTATATATATTTAATGTGATTTATCTATATATATATACGTATTTAAATATGTATATGTGTACTTCATTTAATATATATATATATATATATATGTGTAATTTGGTATAAAAATATATAAAGTTTGGTATATATATATATATTTTGTATATATATATACTTAGTATATTTTCAAGGTATGTTAATTGGTATATATGTATATCCATATTTTGGTAAATATATATTTATATATATTTGGTATACACTTATTGTTTATTTTGCTATATGTCTAATAAAAACATAATTTTAAGTATATAAACTAGTTAAGATAAGTATATTTAGATGATCCTAGATGACCATTATCGTACCTAGAGAAGTCCCGAACCCAGTATTTTGCTGTGTGTTAGCATAGCTCCTGATGCAAATGTGGTTTGTTTGTGATGTGTTGATAGGACTGTTGGTTTTACCCAGGGGATACTCTGGAACAGGACATCCATAAATACCAGCTAAGGACCAAGGCAAGTACATTCTCTGATAATTTCCAATTCTTGATAATAGCTATAAGTTCAATGATCTTGAAATGTTACAACTGAATCTTTGACACTGTGCTACACGGACTAGTATAGCTTGGATCTGCAGTCATGAGATGTTACCTTGATTATCGTATTGACATTATACACGATATTTACATTGACATTTACATTGACATTTACATTAGACATTGTACATAATATATTAGACAATGTTGTGTATTCGTGACGTGTCATGATTGGATCCACAGTACTAGTTGGGGGCGGGGAAGTAGTTAGTAAGAAATGTGATCATAACCTCTTATTGTAAATTGTAAGTGTTAATCATGCTCTTCACCATGATTAGCCAGGCCCTGTAGCTACTGTACATGTCCCAAGCCGATCACATTTCGAAACTACTATTTCAAACACCTAGAATAGATTACAGTTCTCTATTTTTAATCATATACTACATCACCCGTATATGATACTGTTCCTTTCATTTTTATACATGCACTGACTGTGTTTCATTGCCTATTGCCTGTCTCTCTTAAACTGTCATTATATTATTCCACTGTCTTCTCAGTAGCTAGCATGACATATTTTATTGTATTATAGACATTATCAATTAATGGAACTGTTATTTGAGATTGTGCTTTGCTCCTTCCTGACTGGAAATATTTTTCCAGACTATGCCTTAGAGGACCGCTGTCCGACACTTTATGGACCTTATGGTGAGTAGCTGCAGACTTGGTAGTAGTTGTGATTCCAGGAGGTCTAGCTGGAAATTATTATTCATAGTTAGTTATTTTAACAGTCTATTTGGTACCGGATTTGTCTCCGGCATTTTGATGATTCTTGGATATTGTTAAGTTAAGTTATTTCTTGTGGACTTGTATTGTGTTTGATTTTAATTTCTGTTTCAAAATCTTATCGTGCTGTGATTCTGTGGTTGAGTATGTGTTCATCTTATTTGTGTCATCCGTGCCTCCTAATGGAGATTGGATGCCTGCATGACATTAGTTAGATAGTATCAATACCTAGACAGCGTTCTACCGCCGATGCTGCGGCGTAGGCTGGACGTACCCACGCACTCGTGCCCCTAAACCGGGTGCGGGTCGTGACAACAACACAGCAACATATTCCTGCTGTGTGACATGTCTGGGAAGGATAGGCAGTGGCTGATACTTTGTATCAGTGGTTGTGATGTAGGAGAGTTGGGTAGGTAAGTGTTTAATGTGTGCAAGGGTGTCGGGTTCAGATCAGGAGCATGAGGGAGTTGATTGTGCTGCAGTCATAGAAAGAATGGGGTGTACGAGCAGTTGGAAACTGCCTAAGTGTGCAGTAGGTAATGTTGTGAGGGGCATTGGTCTTTGATGTTGGTATCCAGGGTATTTTAGTTGGTATCAAGTACTAGAGTTAGTGTCAGTTGTTAGTATAGAGTACATTGATTTTAGTATTAGTTATGTATATCGGTTATTAGTATAATATCAGTTGAGTATATGATATCAATTAGGTATTAGTTGGTTAGATGGGTTAGTATATATATGATATCAGTTATATATGTTAGTTAGTGATATCAGTTATGTAAGTTAAGTTGGTAATAGATACATGTTAGTTTGTATATATTAGTGTTGGTTAGTATGGGTTGATACTAGATTTAGTATTACCTTGAGATGAAACCAAGGTAACATTGGGTATGAGGTATCATTGGTATTTGGTATTGAATACCAAGAGGGTAGTTAGATATTGATACCAAGGATGGCTCAAAGCCAAGGTAACCAATATTTAGTTAGTATTAGCTACTGACTAACAAGTGTTACTTAAGCATAAGTGTTATCTATTTGATACTTAGTATTATGATACTCCAGTATCTTGTAATCGCTAGTATAGCCTAGATAAGCAAGGTATGGACCAAATAACTTAGTTATAGGCTAATACAATCTAGTTTGACTACTTTGACTTAGTTTAACCATTTTGACCTAGTATTTACCTAGAAATCATACTTAGTGCATTCAATTCATTTATCACCTTTCTTACACCCAATAACATGATATTTCATATATAGGTCAGTATGACACTAGTCCAGAAACAGATTGGTATTGTCAGCAGGACCTCAGACGAATACATTCTCTGACAGTTTTCCATTTAAGATATCTTATATGTTTCTTGTATTTAGTGTAGATATCCTTGACTTCTTGACACGTGGTTACACGGATTGGTATTTTTTGGATCCCGTTATAAGACGTTATTCCCGGTAGTTCCTGGTGTATCATGTACATGCCATGTTGCTCTTGTACTTGTATGGACACTGATTCTTGGAGAGACTTGCTATATTCTTGGAGAATCCCATGTTGTAACATGCCATGGTTGGATCCACTATACCAGTCGAGGTTTGGGGAGTGTTAGTTAGATATGTGATCATACCCACCCTGTATAATTATTCCTATTCAAGCACCTTGTTAGTGTTAATCATACACTTCACGTATGATTAGCCAGACCATGATTCATGTACAAGTTCCCAAGCCAATCATATGTCGAAGCTAGTACTCACTCACTTAGTTAGTTATATTTCCTGACTCCTGTATATAATGCTCATCTCTCTTGTACTATTTACAATATTTCTATATTTTGTATATTTCATGCTCATGCTCTATTTATCTTGTATATTCTCTCTATTTACTGTTATATAGTCTTTATCATTTATTTGGAACTGCGGTTAGAGGTGTGCTTCGCTTCAATCCTGACTAGATATATTTTTTAGATGATTTAGATGACTGGTATCCTACACACTATGGACCTCAGGACGTAGTGGGTGTAGAGTTAGAGACGGTAGTTCAAGATGAGCCGATACCGGGAGATGATCACCTAGTTACAGATGTTTAGACTCTTGTATTGGTTATGTCTAAGTTTAGATATTTTGACATGTATTATATTTGAGACTATTGTGCTAGACAATTAGACTTGATTATGAGTTGTATTTTGACTTGTGATTATATTTTTTATTCAATATCGTGCTACATCTTCCTCTAGTTTTATTGTGATTGAGTATTGTTTATTATTTATCCTCCATTTAGAGTTGAGATATCTTGACATGTACATATATATTGTGTGAGATGTTTAGATAGTATTGTTGACCTAGACAGTGTTTTACCGTCGATGCTGCGACGTAGGCTGGACGTACCCACGTTCTCATACCCTTATGCCGGGTGCGGGTCGTGACTCATTTTTTTTGGAGTCGGCGTCGGAGATCCGGAGTTGTGGAGTCGTAGGGGGTCACGGGGGGTGCACCATCGCACGGGGGTTCGAAAAGTTTTGGAACAATTTTGGAGAGGATAGGGAAAAATGAAATATGTTAACCTATATTGAAAAATGTTAGCGACGTCATATTGCAACTTCGCTAAACGTCGCTAATTTTATAATATTTAGCAACGTATGCAAAATGACATCGCTACATGTCACGACCCGCACCCGGATATTCGGGCACGAGTATGTGGTTACGCCAGCCTACGTCACAGAATCGGCGGTAGAACGCTGTCTGGGTCATTTCTAACTATCTAATATCTCAACAATATATTATGGTACCTGTCAAACACCTCAACTCCCAATGGAGGAGCAATATGGCATCTCACATGAATAACTAATCTCAATCACAAAACAAGCTAAGGAAGAAATATGCACGAATGGAAATAACGAGGGAAGAATAAAAGTACAAATCCACAATCTGAATAATATACAAGATGTGAATCCACAATAGAAAAAGTCTAATACAATCTCAGATACAAAATAGTCTAAACCTCTTCGGGCTCTGCTACTAAGTCTCCCTGGTCAATAAGAGTGTCCTCTATAGGTACGTCGTTCTGTGGCCCGTAGTAGGTGGGACACTGCTCTAGAAGCCAGTCATCTGGAAAAATATATCCAGTCAGGATTGGAGCGAAGTACATACCTCTGAAAGCAGTTTCAATAGCATAATCGAGCATATAAACATATATAAAAATGAAATACAAAATCACTGAACATATGAAAGATGAACAAGATATATACAGGTAATGTACGAGGGTATATAGATCAACAACATGCATATCAGCAATATGATGAAGTAACTGCAATCTAAACTAACTACTGTGCCTCAGAATACGAGTTCATTATGTGATCAGGTTGGGTGAACATGATCAGGTAAGACGGATTACAAGTGAAGTATGTAATCAGAATGTACACAATTTGTAACAATGGCTTTGATCACATAGTCAACTCCTACTCTCCCACCCCCAACTAATACCGATGGATCCAATCACGACACGCTACGAACAAAAAAATATAACCACTGTCACGAGCAGTGGGTGTACACGAATATCATAACCACCGAACACGAGCGGTGGGTGTACACGAATAAGCACACTGAACACGAGCAGTGTGTGAACACGAAGTAACATTAATACCCAGTATACACGATGAGATACAATGTACACGAGTACCCACTGAACACGGTAGGGGATAACACCTCATGACGGGATCCATATAGCACTAGTCCGTGAAAATCACTGTGTCGGGATCAATGTATACAATTTTAGAACATGCATATATATAATTTTATAAATTGAAAACAATCAGAGAAATGTACTCGCCTGACGTCCTGAGCAAGGTGTGTCTCTCGATGCCCAAGCCGGTGTCTCACAACCTATATATGGTATGTTGCATCAATACAAGGTTTGATAATGAAAATAACTGAAGTTGATGAAATTCTAGGTCGATACGCCATTTCTAAGTCAAACCGATGAGATCTAGGTTGCAAGAGTCTAATGCTAGTCACTAAGTCAATATACTATGAAACTATGCTAAACTAGCTAAGCTAACACATAACAGAGCATTCAAGAAGTCGTATCCTAAGATAAGCAGGTTTTCGAATATGAAAATAGGTTTATATATATATACATAAGTCATCTATAATAATAATATCTTAAAACAAATCAATTATGATACTTTAGCCTTGTGCCAATGCGTATCGCAAATACCCTGATACTCAACTTAATACCCTGGGTATCGACCCATACCTTGGGAATACCCTGGTATCCCAAGGCAACCCAAACTCCAAATTAACTAATACATATATATATATCCAAACTAATACTAGCTACACAATACACTATACTATATCTAACCTATATAGTTAACTGCTACCCATCAACCAATACAAGTATACATATATATGTAACCCATCTAATACTAATTATCTAAACTAACACTATAATATCAACTAATACAATTATGCACATAATTTCTAGTACTAGCTATATAAGTATTTAAATTCTAAACCATAATACCACACTATACTTAACTACTAATTACTCTAATACCTACCTTGATAACCATCTAACTCTATAACCACCAACCCAAGCCAAGCTAAACCAATACCTCACCTCGACCTGAACTGCTCTTTGACATTGAAAAGATAGAGTAAGGGCCTACTGATACTGTGCCCGAGTTGCTGAAACTTCCTGTTGATACCTTGCTGACACTGCAGTTGAATTTACTCCTTGATGTAGAACTGCTTCGAGGCACTACCTATTGTTGAAGGCCCGGCTCAAGATAATGTTGTGCAGTGGCACTGTGCCTCCCAAAGTAGCTGCAACTGCTCGGTGTAGCTGAGAACTCCCCACTGCAGGAGCTTCCAGTTCTGCAGTAGCTGAACTTCAGTCCCTGCTGTGCACATAACTCAGTCCTTGCTGAGAACTTCAGTCCCTGCAGTGAACTTCAGTCCCTGTTGTGCTTCCAGTGGCACTGTATAGGTACAACTTCTTCAGGTAGGTGCCCAGGTACACAGTGAGTCTCACTGAAGATATGTCCTCACTGTGTGTACCTCACTGCCCAGGTAATCTTCAGTCTGTAGGCAGTGAGTATCAGTTCTGTGTTCAGTCTGTTCAAAGCTGCTGTGTTCCTCTGCAGGTAGCTGTGTCTGCCCTGAGTAACTGCTACTGGAATTCTCTTCATAATAGGGACTACTGGCTTCTTGGTCTACAGTGGACTGAACTCTGTGCAGTCACTGTGTCGAGTCTCTTCCACACCCTCAAGCACCAAAAAAACTAACTATATAATCATATAGATAACTATCTATAGGCATAGATACATATACTACCCCTCATACATATCAATCTATACGCATAATACTAAAGTATAGATACCAATACATATAGATATACTCATACATATTAATCACTAGCTATATATGCAAATACTTAGCCACACATATGAAACAACATATAGGTATACAAATAGATTTATATACGAATAGATATATATATATCTAGATACATATTATATAAACTAACATATATATATATATATATATATATATATATATATATATATATATAGACATATACTCATAGTTCTATATATATCTAGATACCCTCAATATATACATATCGACACACATAAGCACAAAAACTCAAATGATACTATTTCATAATCTATATAATGTATAGATAGTATATACACATATAATTACATATGCATGCATAGTACAATAAGCCAAAACACAAACACATGGAGTGCACCGCAGCCGTATCACACTTTTCTATGATACGCTTGTGACACAGCCCCCAACTCACAACCAAACGTATCCCGGAGGACACGTACAAGTCCAATACATAATTTATGCTCAATACATATATAAATTAGTGTGTCTACGTGTCCATGTCACCATATGATATGCACATGGTCCCGTGTCGGAGGAAAACCCCCAAAATTGACCGTTTCGTCAAATCGACGAGATACGGCCCACACGTATCCAATTGTGGATACGACACAAGCTACAAACAAACAAACAATGGTCAATTAGATCTATTAGATCCATTGACAAACACTACATGTGCCAATTTTGGAATTCTCCCAAAATTGGCACCAAAATGGACATAACTTCCACCTTAGGTCTCCAAATGATTCTAAATCAAAACCTATGGGTAACCTATGCATGTGGGGTGGTTTCTCATAGTAAAAACTTAGATCTATAGCCTATAGGAAGGGGGAAAAACTGATTTGTACCTATTGGGAGATGGATTCCCAATAAAAAAGTCCCAAATGACAAGTTGCTCCTCTCCTTGTAGATCTTGGCCTCCTCCTCCTTGTTCCTTGCTCCTTGCTTGTAGATCCTTGATGTAGAGTCTTCAATGATGATTTTAGAATGAGTTTGGTGAAGATTTGGTAGAGAAATGATGAGGGAAAGGAGGGAAAAAGAAAGGGGGGAAAGTAGATCTAGAAATTTTGGGGAAGAACTAAAATAAGAGCACTCTCTCTTCTCTCAATTATGGCTGGTCATAAACCCCTCCCCAAGCAATGTGTAATGTCCCAAATACCCCTTGGGGCCTCTCATGAAGAAATAATTAGGGGGGAAGGTTCTAGTCTAATGGTTTCACTAATTAAACATGTTTCTTAATCCATGGGCCTAATTCATGGGCTCAACTTAGACTAGTCCAAAAGTTTGTTCATGTCCTCTAATTAAATGGTTAGGTCCACTACACAAGTCCAAAATAAGTCTACACTAGCAATAATTAAATAATACAATAAATAATTAAATCAAGCCATGTATAATTATTAATTATAAATAAATCTAAAAATAAATATACCCATGATAATTACTAAACTACCTTTAGATGGAAATGTGACGGTGACACTACACATCGCTAAAATAAAAAAATAGGGATATCTTGCGACATCTGGCGATATCTTATTCCGTAATATTATTCGTAGTCGTTGATCGTCAAGCGTAGTCGCTAAAAGCGACGTCCTACGACGTTATAATATGACGTCGCTAAATTCGTAAAATATAGCGACGTCATAACTAAATGTCGCTAAAAACGTCGTTAATTGGACATATTTTGGTAGTGTGTCATCCGGGACTCGTGGATATATATGTTAGTATTTGGAGACATTTGTGCATTTTGATATGTGTTCATTTCGATATTTGTGCTCATCGTATCTGACACATTTGTGTTTAATACATCAATTTTTCACCAAATGCGAATTAGGGAAGTATACCTTGTCACTAGTATATCAGTTGTTATTATTTCATGCTATATTATTGTGTTATTAGATCGCTTATCGATACCGAGCTTGCGAGTCAAATTCTGGTGCAATCAACTGTCGATGTTGATCGGTATTGAGACTCGCGTAGATAGTATTTGTACTTTGATCTTTAGATTATCGATATCATGATGATTGATGTATACCATGGATACGATCAGAGCCCCGGGACAAAATTATCACCTCATATTCATGTCAGGTACTCTTCATCGTATCCGACACATGCACCATCGGGACGATCATAGCGCATAGCGGTTCTAGGTTTTCCTATGACGATTTCATATTTTCGATATCATTTGAGCTCATGGACCCGTTGTCGATAGGTAGAGTTTAAGATTTGATTGGACGCATAATGGATATAACTCATGTGATCTCAATGGAAGGGTAGGACAATTAGTAGACGTTGTGCTTCTATACACTTGGTTCTTCTCAGTAACCGTTAGCCTCATATAGAGTTGTGATAGAGATTTACTATAAGTTGTGAGTCTCACCCAAAGCTGCAGTACTATATATCGCGAGCTCGTGATGAGCTACGATAGTTAAACCCATATTCTTGATAGTCCACGTGTGTGAAAGTTGTTCTCAACTTGCATCTCACGTAGTTGGTTATTACTATGTGTGCCTCTTGTTCTAGAGGAGTTTGTTATCTATGTTTTTACTTTCGGTATGTTATTTATATCTTGCTCCGCCTCTCTGAAGACCTAGTTTCCATTCAAGCTTAGGCGAAAACTTACCCAAAGAAGTACGGACCGAAAGTCTACACGGGAGTTGTCCTACACTGGAGTTGTCCCAACCGGGA
This sequence comes from Iris macrosiphon, assembly GCA_036927795.1. NCBI lineage: Eukaryota > Viridiplantae > Streptophyta > Magnoliopsida > Asparagales > Iridaceae > Iris > Iris macrosiphon. The sequence goes on from JAYESA010000008.1 coordinate 59,970,907, forward strand.
CTCCAAGGTTTACTCAGATGAGTATCCTTAAGGAGCAGTAGAGTCTCTACCTTGAGATATAAGTATATTTATCTAGTTAGAGATATTTGGGTCTGTTTAACTTTCTGTACTTTATTTTCTATTCAGTTCTTATATTAACAGGGTTGTTCCAGTAAGACTCTTGCATATTTGTATTAGTATTTACTTCAATATATTTGAAACTTACTATACTTTGTGCTTTTCTATTTCATGTATATGTGGATGAGATTAACATACTTATTGGTGACTCAGTATTGTAGACTGGAATTCATGAATATACAATAGAGTACACTTCGGTAGGCCCAATAGAGTTGGATCCTTCCGCAAGTTGTATTAGTTGGCAACGTGACTGATTCCGTGTATTTTATGATTGGAGCATGACATCAATGTAACTTGCAACATGCTTCTTAATTCATGTAAAACTGAATGTTAAGCATTTCCACTAGAAGATCAATTCCATCTGTAAGGAAGAGAAGCACTCATTCAATGAGTTGTATATCCGGTCGGATATGGATATTTCCAACATTCAAAATGCCAATTGCATGATTCTTATCAGGGCCGACCCTGGGGCCATGCCAAAGTGAGCTGCACAGGACCTCCAATTTTTTGGGACCTCAAAAAAAAAAAAAAAAAAATATATATATATATATATATATATATATATATATATATATATATATATATATATATATATATATATTATGCTCAGTTTTATAATTTTGTAATTTAAATCATCACATTTTTTTTCTCAATTCATAGACTCTACGATCCGCACAAGACTCGAATTCTTCAATCCCTATTCCCTACCGACTCTAAGACTCATATTTATAATCATACAAAAATTTTAGGTTTTATCAAAGATCTTGCTTTGAACGGTGTGTTGTCTATCATCTCTAAGCGGTTCAATTGTTATTTTGCTTCTAAAGATCCCTCAATTGTTAGATGAGTTTATTTTCTACAATAAAGATACGATGTGAGTTTTATTTTCTATAATAATGATCTGATTTCTTTTATTATATAATTTAGGAATTTGGATGTGCATGCCTAGTATTTATTTAAGAAACATTGATGAGCAGACCTAGTTTTTATTTGTACAGTACGTCTTCTATCTAAAACATATTTATTATACTATGTAATGTGGTTGAATATATATAATTTGAATTCTGGTTATTTTGTTTAATAACTATCTATAGATTCAATTATAATATACAATCAAGAACATCTCCAGCAGAGATTTTGATAAAAATAGAGAATAATATCTTTAAAAATATAAATAAATAAACTTAGAATCTCATTTGGAGGTTCGTACAAAATTTTCAATTATTCAGGACCGACCCTGATTCTTATAAATCATATTTAATCATAGAATTCCATGGAAACTATATATTGACACAACCAGACGGGGTCCTAACTTGAAACATAAAAAATGCCTAAGCCAGTCTTGCATCTAAAAAGACAGGAACATAAAAGATTCATAACCAGATATTCAAGTCCACTGTATACATAGTGAAAATTGAATGACATAAAGGAAAAAGACTTAAAAACAGTTCAAAACGTCTAACCGTATGTATATTCTTTTTCTTTTCTTTTCTAGACCGTATGTATACTCTAATATATTTAAAAATTAAAAAATAAATAAATTCTACAAAAAATTTGATGTACACATAATATTTTTATATTAATTATGTAAAAGGAAACTATTTTATAAAAATTTGAAATCACGAAAGCTTTCGCCATCTGGGATGGCAAAAAGTCAGCATATCATATTTTAATATCCTCATAACTCAGCAAATTATATTTTAATATATTATGTCATATTTTTGCCGACTGAGTTGGCAAAAATTTAGCAACTCCGATTTAACCGGTTTAAGCCATGGATGCGGGTAGTTTCTGTTGGTTTTTTTGTTTTGGGTTTGTTTTGGTTTATTTTTTTGGGTATTTTTTGTGTTGTTTTTTGGGATAGTTGGGTTTGATTTTTTTGTTGTACAGAAAATAATTTTTTTTTCCTGAGAAATTGTTGTGCAGAAAATAAAATAAAAAATTGATTTTTTTTTTTTTGTTATGGGTTTTATTTGGTTTTTTTGTTTTGGTTTTCTTGTGTAGGTTTGGTTTTAGTTTTATTTGGGTTTTTTTTATTTTTATTTATTTTTGCAATAAATTTGCTATACCTATAATTTTTTAAATAAATTAGAAAAAACGAAAAAAGTTTGAAATAGTTCGCCAACTGAGTTGACAAAATTATCAAAAAAAAAATTTGTTGGTAACGGTATTTTCACCGGTTTTGGAATATTTTTTAACCGATTGTTTATTTTTGAAACAGTAACGGACCCTCGTAATTGGTAGTCTAAAAATAGCTCATAACTGTTACTCCCACAATTGCCAAGCAGACCCTTAAAGTTTCTACCGTAATCGAAAGTTAAATCGATCTTATTACGATTAGTAAATTATTTATAAATAGATAAGTTTATCATTAAAAAAATAAAAATATATATACACAAGAATATAATTTGCGATTCTAAAATAACCGAAAGTAAAATTTGGAGGTCGAAACATCGTTTTTTTACGATTCTAAATTTTTTTGAAGTTCGTCAGATAGTAAAACCATTTATCCCATAGTACTTTTTGTTACGGTCATTTTGGCACAAACTGGACCTTGTTTCAATATCTCAGTTAAAAGTTATGATACGTTAAAGTTTTAAATTTATACTTTTGTCTGTAATATGTGCGTCTTACTTCGGATGAAATTTTTTTCTACATGAATTTTGTTACTCTCGTCGAAAACATAAAAATCGACATATTGTTTGACGAAAAATAATTTCCAAACAAATAGTTATGGCCTCTCAAAATCTGCTCGACGGAAGACGTAATTTTTCTACGACATAATTTTTTTTAAATTTTTGGATATTCAATTATAGCATATTTTATTTTAGACATCAAATTTTATTTTTTTCTAATTTATTTAAAAAAATTATTGCTACAATATTTTTTTAAAAAAAACTAAACCTAAATAAAACTATACAAAACCATTCTTTTTTTTTTCCAAAAACCAAAAAAAATCCAACTATCCCAAAAAATAAACACAAAAAAAAAAAAAATTAAAAAAACAAACCAAAATAAACCAGAAACAAAAAACCCAAAAAAATCCACTGTCATATTTTTTGCCAACTAAGTCAGCAAAAATTTGGCAAATGTAAAAACAAAAATTATATTTTCACCATTCCAGATGGTGAAAGCTTTCGTGACTTCAGATTTTTCCAAAATAGTTTCATTTTTTATTAATTTATTTTAAAATATTTTTTACTTCTCTACTCTACAAAGCCGACTCAAAATGAACTGTGTAAGCTATATATATATATATATATATATATATATATATATATATATTCTCATGTAAATAAAAGATAAATAAATACTAATTAATTATTTAACTACCTAATATTATCTTCCTATTGGTTACGTGAATTTGATTCCACGGAACAACGATGTCTATAACAAATTATAATTAAAAAAAAATCAACATTTTTTTTACTTTAACGTGCCTAGTTAAAAATAGTTGTGAGACGTACTCTTGAGTGATGGTGCATATAGAAAATAGTGAGTACTTAGCAACTCGGCGCAGTTTCCACCTGTCAATAATCAATACGCGCATTACTTCCCACCATTAATTGATGTAAAAAAAAGGAGTTCTTTTTTGTTCACCCACAAATACTATGATATTTGTTCACCCTCCAATAGAAAATACATACTTAACATTTTTATCCAAACAAAACCATCTTGCAAGTTATTTTGTTCACCAACCAAGGTGGTTTTGACTTTGAAAATGCTATGTGTACATTTTCTATTGGAAGATGAACATCTTAGTATTTATGGGTGAACAAAAATATATTAAAAAAAAGACAATTAACTAGGCTGAAAAAGAATGAAAGAAAATTTGGGTGCATTCAAGATTAAACATTGAGTACGTGTGCGACATAACAAAACTGATGCCAGTCTTTCCTTTTCTCGAATGTAATATCCATAATGCAACTAAAAGTTGTGAAGAAATGTTATGATTCACTACAAAATAATCAAGCGAACAATTTGTCCAGAAAATCGGAAGGATTTTGCAGCTTCTCTTAAGCATTTGTTCTTTTCATCGCGTGACCAATGCTGCATCAAAAAAGTTTACCCAAAGGAAAAAAATTGTTATATTGAGACTAAAATAATATCACTAATGCTGGTGCTGTCCAACAAATAGGACCATTAAGAATTTACCTCTCCAAGCTTGTTAAGCTTCTCCCTTACATCTTTCAACAACTCTGGCACTTCGCCCTCCCATTTATAGAACTCCATGTCATGTCCTTGTAGAAGCTTCTCACAGACCTAATTACAAGGAGTTGCTTATATTGACGAATTTTGAATCGGTAGGAAGGAAATATCATTGATACTTTTAATGAGCTACTCGACATGATATTAATGCATAATGAAGTGATTAACCTACAAAGTGATTAGCCTAATATTGAGTGAAATAACAATGGCTGCTTCCACCAATTGCTTGTGCTCAGCCGTGATAATATGACAGTTGAGGATAGCTTACTGTTCCTTGAAACAGCAATCTAGGAACCTAGTCAATAACGAGGCCAACCACAAAATTCTCTACATGCCCACTCGCAACTGAACGAGTCAACCTCAAGCCCGCTTAGCTGGATCTTGTCCATGCTTCTCTCCAGTGAAATCATCCCCGTATCCTGATTTGGTGGGGCAGTCGATGGAAAACCCAGCAATAATGTTAAGATCTCTTTCCCCAGCACTCACTGATGAAGCACACATGACCCTTACCATGGATGATACCTGCAGCAGCTAACCACAGAAACCTTCAGACATCCAAGGCCCCAGCTAACCAAACTGCCAACAGGCTTACAGCATCCCTGATTGCTACAGACCTGCCATTCCAAGACCCTGGGCCAGCCATGCTCCACCACCACAAGCCGAATGGGTGTGGCAGCCACTCCTGCAATCACAGAACAATCACCCACCAGCTGCTAGCCAGCCCCGGCAGGATTCTTAAGTTCTGCCAGCGACCAGGGTCCATGCAAGTACCCAACTGATCATTTAGCCAACATATTCAACTTCCATCCACCATGACACACACAATTGCCAACCAATTATCCTCCAGCTGGTAGCCAGACCCGGCAGGATCCTCAAGTGCTGTCATCAACCAGGCAGTACCAACTGATCATTTAGACAATACCTTCTTCTCCCCCAACAGAAAGAATTGCCAACCAATCTACCCCACCCCCACCACTTCTCAAAGTCAATTACAATCAAGTTCTTCATCATTGTGATTGCTCATTACAGGCTCTATGTATCTATGACAAACT